>APFE030885069.1:53115-88331 GCA_000404065.3 Pinus taeda
TTTTTGAATGGTTGGTTATGCCTTTCAGGTTGACGAATGCTCCTGCAACCTTCATGAGGCTAATGGATGACATCTTGCAGCCATTCATCAACTCATTTGTAGTGGTATACTTGGATGACATCTTGATCTTCAACCAGAGTTGGGAAGAGCACCTCCACCACATCCGACAGGTTCTCCAAACACTGTTGCAACATAAGTTATGTGCGAATTTGGAGAAATGCACTTTTGGCATGACTCAGGTTTAGTATCGAGGATACATTATTGATGAACGGTGGGTGCATGTGGATCCAACCAAGATCCAAGTCATTCAGTATTGGCCATCTCCAACCACTCTGACAGAGCTCCGCAACTTTCTGGGTCTTGCCAACTTCTACTGCAGGTTCGTGTTGGGATTTTCTCATATCACTTGGCCCTTGAGTCAAGTCACCAAGGGAGGAGCAAAAGAAAAATTATTTTGGTCTGAATCTCAACAGAATACATTCAAAGAGTTGAAACATCGCCTCTGCTCGGCTCCAGTGCTTGCGTTACCAGACTTGCAACAACCATTTGAGGTCGAGATAGATGCCTATGACTATGCTATTGGGGTATTCCTTACTCAACACGGGCATCCAGTGGCATATGATAGTGAGACACTTTCAGACACAGTTTGGAAGTATCCCACTTATGAAAAAGAGATTTATTCCATTATGAAGGCCTGCCGACAATGGAAGAATTACATTTTGGGGAAGGAAACGGTCATCCACACAAATCACCGGTCCCTGTAGTTCATATAAACACAAGGGAAATTGCAGAATGATCGCCATCAAAAGTGGTCCACATACCTACACAGTTCCATTTGAATATCAAGTATAAGAAGGGTAGCACCAATAATGTTGCAGATTGCCTCATTCGACCTTCGATCATGGCGTTAACCACCGTTATCAACTCTTATGGGCACGAGACTTCTGGTTGGGCACTTCTTTATAAAAGCAACCTAGAATTTGGCCACACATACTAGATACTCTTGGAGGGTCAACATGTTCCAGATTTTCACCTCCAGGATACCCTGTTATGCCACATGGGTCACCTTTGTGTTCCTTCAAGCGAGCATGCCAAGATGATTTGGGAAGCACACTACAGTCAGGCTACTAGGCATTTTTGGGTCAAGAAAATGGTGGCAGTACTGCAAAAGTATTTCTATTGGACAAATTTTTGACAAGATGTCGGGAAGTACATCAAATCATGCACTGCCTGTGCCATTGCCAAACCGACCATCAAGAAGCAAGGCCTCTATACCCCACTGCCTACTCCTAGTCGACCTTGGGAATCAAAATCCATGGATTATATGTCAGTCCTTCCTTTTTACTAAGCATGGAAACGATTGTGTTTTTGTGGTCATCGACAACTTCTCAAAGATGGCCATTATGGCAGCCTGCAAGAAGAATATCACAGCAGAAGCCATTGCTAAACTCTTCTTTGAACGAGTGTGGGTACACTTTTGGATCCCACAGTCTATCATCTCAGATCGGGACAAGAGGTTCCTCAGTACATTTTGGTCCAGTCTCTGGTCGATGCTAGACACCAAACTCACTAAGTCCACAACCTTCCATCCCCAAATTGATGACCAGACAGAGGTTGTCAACAGGATGATTGTACACATTCTGTGCATGTACAACTCAAAGCATCCATGCACATGGGATGAGAGCCTCCCCTATGTTGAGCACAACTATAACTGGGCTCTCCATAGCTTGACTGGTCACAACCCTTTTTAGGTGGGCTTGGGATTCCAGCCACTATGTCCCATTGATGTTGCCATGCCATTTGCAGCTACTCAGGCAGATTTGGCTCATGTCCAGTCTGAAACAGATAAGGCAAACAACTTCATTGAGCACATCCAACATATTCTCCAATAGGTCCACGACATTATGGAGAAATCAAATGCCAAGTACAAGCAGCGACATGATCAACATCAGGTGCCACACAAGTTTCAGGTGGGTGACAAAGTCTAGTTGCATTTGCAAAAGGAACGCTTTACCAGAGCCTATCGGAAACTCAAACCACTCTGATATGGTACTTACACAATACCAAGGCTATGGGAGATAATGCTTTTGAGCTCAAAATTCCCCCATTCCTTGGCCTGCACCCAGTGTTCAATGTGGACCGCCTTCAACCATACTTTCCACCATTACTAGACACATCCGACATTGCAGAACAACTCACACCCGTAGAGTTAAATCCAGATTACATGGAACAAACTGCAACTGATCGGATCATGGACACACAGACCAAGCACCCTTGCTAGCAGAAGATCCAATTGTATTGAGTTGTCAAAGCAGGCCAACTCCTTCACTAGGGCAAGTGGCTTACTAGGGACCAAATTCAACAGAAGTTTCCTCATCTCATGGAGGAACTCAACGCAATGGGGACCATTGCTTCCTAAGGGGGGAGGAACACCATTTTTCTCTTTCGATTTTTTATTTTCCTTAATTGTAGCACAATTTACTATTTTTAGTAGTTTTTCGGGTCCTGAACTTTCAGAGCCGTTTTGAGGCCCTAAACGATGTTTTTTGGGAAAAATGGGAGCAACATGTGTCGATGGTCTTTTCCCAAAGTTGTATTCCTCGAATAGATATTTCTAACGAGGTATTGTGTGTGTCAAACGGAAATCATATGCCAAAGTTACGACCCCGGGAAGCTGATGTACTAATTTACCCAAAACAGGGCCCATAGTTTGGCGCTTCATCTTCTAGGGTTAGGTTTTTGGATGTTTAGGGTTTTCCATTGTTTCTCAACATTAAATAAGCTTTCGAGCCTCATTGTAAGACAGTTCAGAGGCATGTAGCCGCCAGATCTCTTCTCAGAGATAAGCTACCATCGCCCTAGCTAGTTTATTTCCATTTCTATTTGTAAGCATATTTCAGTATTCTACAGTAACGAAATGAAGTATTGCTTCTGCTGCATTACAATAATGAAATGAAGTATTGTTTCTGCTGCATCTTTGTATGTATGGTTATATCTGTAATACTGTAGAATACTGAAATATGCTTACAAACAGAAATGGAAATAAACTAGCTAGGGTGATGGTATCTTATCTCTGAGAAGAGATGTGGTGGCTACAGGCCTCTGAACTGTCTTACAATGAGGTTCAAAGGTCTATTTATTGTTGGGAAATAATGGAAAGCCCTAAACATCCAAAAACCTAACCCTAGGAGATGAAGCGCCAAACTATGGGCCCCATTTTGGGTAAATTGGTACATCAACTTCCTGGGGTCGTAACTTTGGCATATGATCTCTGTTTGACGTGCACAATACCTCGTTAGAAATATATATCTAAGGAATACAACTTTGGGAAGAGAAATATTGGTCCATGACACCATGGTTCTCCTAGTTTTCCCAAAAAATGTCGTTTAGGGCCTCAAAATGGCTCCGGAAGTTTAGGACCCAAAAAATTGCTAAAAATAGTAAACTGTGCTACAATTAAGGAAATTGAAAATTTGAAAGAAACAATGGTGGGGGTCTAGTGGAATTGGTGGGTGGCCACCAATATCCACCTGGATCAACCAACAAAATTCACTTCATCAATTTATCCCCACCTCTAAAAGGTGTAGGGGAGTTTTCTTTATCATTATGCTCCTCCCTTTAAGTGTGGAGAGTACCATCTTTGAATTTTGTCTTTACCCCTATTTTGACTAGGCAGTAAGATTGATTTAGTTTGTTCACTTCTTTATTCCATCTAGAGGAATTTATCTATTCATATTAAATTAATTTTTTAGATTTTTTCTACTTTTGACATCTTTCTAATAGGTGATTTGTCTTCCCACAATGAAGACAAGGATGGAGATCAAAATACTGGCTCTCCATGTGACCATTTCTATAACAATGTTGGCCCTTTTTTATTAATACTCTTAACTTCACCAAGAAATACTACACCCACAAACTTAATTTGTTTGGAGCAATATGGAATATAAAAGCTATAATATTTGGTGTGTCCCAATCCATGCTGATTTTGTTCAATCATATTTCTTCCCAAGGTATTATAACCATCTTGGAAAGACCATTTTCTTGTTCTTTTTTTCTTTCTTAACAATTGTTGATATTTTATGCTTGTTTCATTGATTCTATTATGTCATTTGTATCACAATGTGCATCAATCACATATATTATGTATTGACTATCATAAGTTACATCAAATTTTTCCATTATTTCAGTGGTATCACATTTTGCATCAAACTCTTGAATAAGGTCCTTTGTATCACATGTTGCACTAGTTTTCATTATTAGCTCTTTTATGCCACAACTTGCATTAACTATGTGGATGAATTCATTTGTATCACAAGATTCATTAACCTTTTTTATTAGATCTTCCGTATCACATTAAACATCTACCTTCACTATAGATGTTGCATTAATCTTACCATCAATATGATCTTGCATTTTTCTTAATTAGGTTTGAATAGGATCAAGTAATTGGTCATTCATATCTATTTGTTTTTGAATATCTTTTGCAAATACTAGTGTGTCATCCATTTGTTCAATTTTGATTTTATTTTGTTGTAATTTCCACTCATGTGCTTTTATTTTATTGTGAAATTCAAGGTTTCAGTCTTGCAAATATTTAATTTCCCGAGACACATTTAGAAGGCACTTCCCCCTTTACCCATTTGTACTTGACACACTTCTTGTTACCTTAATCATGATCACTTGATTTTTATGTTATTGAAGGGTGTCAGCTACTACCAATAGTGCATATTAAAGTTTGATTTTGATGAATCACTTGAATTTGGTTACAATGAATTGGAATATGATAATAATGATTGACTCAATAGACTTGGCTCCCTATAAGGAATTATGTGCTAATTCACACAAGAGCACACATTTTGTCCTTAGACCCCCTTGTCCAATTTCAGTGTGGTCTAGGTGATAAGCTTTTAACTTTGAAAGGGTTTTGGAGTTTACCCTTTGTAAGTTTGAATGATTTATCCTTCAATGTTGATAAGGCAATAATTAATTTGATTTGAATTCATTTTTACCCATTGTGTGTCATGACAAATTACAAGGAAGTTGCACAATTATACCTCAAACTTTGAAATGGTGATGTGAATATGTTTCCAATCAATACGTGACGTTTTTGTTTCTTATTTTCCAATCTAGGTTCTTAAAAATTGCACCATTCTTAGAATATCTATGGCCCATTATGAATTTCTCCTTCTTGTTGCTATTGAATTGATTTTACCCCAAATGTGCGATGAATATATAAACATGGAATTTGTGTTTATGGTGGGGAGAATAAGATTTTTTGTTGTTTACTTCCACAAGGACATCCATGAAGACAAAATCATTCATTTCACATGCCCCCCTAAAGCCACATTATTTGGCCTTTGTATCAACATTTTGTGTTGGTGATGTGGCTCCTTAATGCCCATGCTCATAGGTTTTGTCAAGGCGACTCCTCCATCCATTAAATCTCATTGGCCATGTGATAGAGTTGTCTTTTATTACACGTGAATGGGTGCTTGTGTTATTTAGTCTTCTTTATGAGAGAGGCCACACTGCAATAATGCGAAGTAATCTAGGTTTAGGTAGTGGCTAAATATGGCCTCCCCCTATTATTCATATTAAAAGGCTGAATCAACTTTCACAAAAACTTGAGATGATAATAGATGGATGTCCAATACGTGGGGTACCAAATGATCCAATACTTGGAGCTATGTTTTGTATAATGAGGAGACACAAAGAGTGTAGCTTAATCAGCCACAAGAGGGACTATTATACAACTGAGCCTGTATAATTTCACTTATGAAATGTTGGTTCACAATAACCTACTAAGTGTTAGAAAATTATATATTATAGAGCAATGGAACACATAAAACTATTGCATAAATATAAACACAGAAAACACATAAAACAAGAGAGACACAGATATACATGGTTCACCCAATTTAGGCTACATCCACCGAGAAACAACCAGTCCTTCCTTTTATATTATCCAACAAACTGAAGAGATACAACCTACAACAGATCCAATGCAATTCCCTCTTCACTCTCACAGAATCTCCTCTCTCTTTCTCACTCAGAATACATATCTACATAGACACAATACAATTCCCTCATATATAGTGAGGGGTTGCCTTCTAGGGAAAAAAAACCTAAATTAAACATAACTTCTACCGTCATATCTCTGCCTAATGAACGACCTAGAACAATCCCCCCTCAATGATAAATCCAAAAAGAACAAGGAACCATCTTCCAAGTTCTCAAGTTGCTCCTAAAAAATCATTTGCCTGAAAAACTGCCAATCTGGATGCTAAAGAAACTACAATATGAAGAGACTATGAGTCAGTTGCATGATTGATTCATCTCTGAATGACGCTTGACAACTCCATCATGTGCCAAGCCGCAAAAGGTTCCAACTGTACTTTTCTTGAAAAAAACATTTGGTGTCCATTGACACAATTTGATGAACACCCACTGGCATATTTGCTGATGATGATCACCCACTGGCTGAAGATGTCAAAAAAAATTCAATGTTGCTTTTGCTATGATGAAAGTTGCTCACTACTGCTTTTGTTGTAGATCGCCCATTAGTGAATTTCTTGATGCTCACTTCTGATGAAAAATTCCCACTGGCTGATGAAGATTCTCACTAGTTGAGGAAGATGCCCACTGGCTACTTCGCTGATGTTGTTGAGACATTCAATCTGATAACCACTTGTCAATTTCATTGACATTTTCCCCCCTTTGTCAGTTGAAAGGAGAGACAATCTTCTTCAAATTATATCTGAATTCTGAACTCCCCCCTTCAGGTGTAGGAGAGTTTCACTGTTGTACTCCCCTATTCAACTACATGAGAGTACCATCTTCATTTGACTGTTGGTTGCAATTTGTGTGAGTGAATTCGATTGTAAAACTTATACAATCTTCTGGCTGTGGATGACCATTCCCATGGATCAATCCATGAATAATCAATCTTTAATTTGGCTGACTGTCGTTGGTTGCAACATTTCTCTGATGTATGAATAGACTTTCCATAATGGTGACAAGGATGAAGATCAAAACACTGATCTTCTAGATGACCAGTTCTTTGACAATGAGAACATTTTGGTTTGTTCGCTACTTGAGTGTGCATGCATTTATGTTTGTCTACACTTTCAGTTTGTGTGCATTGATGTTTGTCTGCAACTTGTGAAGAACTTGTTGAGGTGATATGTTCAAGTAATCTGGCACTGGCGAACTAAATGGGCTTTGAATAATCAGGGATATGTTAGTTGTCATCATCTTCGACATATCCTAAGTCGTGTCAATTTTGATCACTTTGCATTTCTTTCCATGGCTTGATGATGGGTTTGGAAGAAAGTTGAATTTGATCATGAACAACTTCGACACTTGAAGTTGGTTGGATGAGTGATTTGGAATCAACATCTTTATTTTCATCTATATGGTTGAATGACTTGGAAGAAGCACTCTTCTATTGCAGCTCATCTCTTTGTAGTTTCGACTCTAGTTGAAGGAACTCAATTGTTTCATGTGCATCTTGAATATGCACTTGAATGTTAGCAAGAGTTGTTTTGCTAATTTGTACCATACCGTCGGCTGATGATAACATTAAATTGTGAAGAATTTGGGATAGCTGAATGTGTGTCACCATGTTGTCTTGCTTACTTTGAAGTTAGACTTGCTTGGTGTAGAAGTCGTGCTTGAAAATTGCACACTTGAGTTGATCACTGAAATGATAGGCTCACTTGTGTTGTTTGTTGATTGCTGATGCTTTAAACACTTTCTTGAATTGTAGACTCGTTGCTCGCACGATGACGATCACTTTGCTTGAAATGAACTTTATGAATGCTGTAATGAACTTTACACAGGCTTGCTTGTTGTGCGTTGAACTGTTGCACTTGATTTGGTTATTTGACACGCTCACTTGATCTAAGTGCGCTTGCTGTAGACACATGCTTGTTTTGATGCTTACTTGAAGATTAGAAGTCATGCTCGTTTGATGATGATTGCTTGCTTGATTATTTTATGAACACGCTCATTTTCTTGATTGTTTTTACTTGATATACTTGTTTGTCTGATTTTTTTTAATGACATGCTCGCTTGTTGATGATTGTTGTACTTGCTTTAAACACCTGTTGTCTTGAACTCTTGGGTGATTATTGCACTTAGTGATGCACTAAATGTGCTGAAAAATGATGGATGTTGAACACGGTCGAAAATGCACCCAAATGAAAAAGGATAAATTCAATGTTCAAGTAACAACTCACTTGACTTAATGATGCACTTTAACAAATCAAATGAGGGTGTCGGTTACAACCGAAAATGCACCCGGACAATTTAGTTAAAACATTGCAAGTGATACAGAAAGTGTTAAAAATGTTGATGGCGATTGTACTTTGAATTGCTTGAGTGTGTGTTATGTAAAAAATTAGTTAACTTAGGTTTAGTATTTAATTTTAATTTTAATTAGACAAAAGGGCACGATCATAAGATCATGCCCTTTCCCAAAGGGTGCCATGGTGGTATATAAGCCAGGCAACCCATTGTAAATCATCATCCTCTGTAATTCATTTTATTAATAAAAGTATTTTATATATATAATTCTGTTATCCGGAAATTTTCCGCTTCATCTGGTATCAGAGCAAGTTCGTTCCTCCGGCTCTATCGATCTGCACCCCTGTCTGCTATCCGCTGTCCGCCGTTATCTGCACACCCTGTCCACTATCCGTTGTCTTCCTCAGGCCACCCCAACGCACCATCGTTAGCTACCCGTTATTTCCTGTTTGCCGGCGTGCATCCCACCTGCGTCAACGCCTGGCGTCCATCCATTCGCTGTCCAAAGTTATCCCGTCCGTCTACCTCCTGCCAGTTAATAAAAAAAAATTCGATAAGTTTCAGAATTTCAATAAGTTAATAAAAAAAATAAAATCGATAAGTCCATTGGTATCAACTGCGATGATAAACTGCGGATATTTTAAAACAGTCAAACCCGTCATCAGCCTACGTGACTGTCCATAATTTTTTTTCTGACGTTCATATAGAAATTGAACGTCGAATGTATAAAGGTAATATCGTATATATAATTAATATTATAATATATATATATATATTATATATATATTATATATATATAATATAACTTACGAATAAATATATATTATAACATATAATGAAGTATATAATATTAACTTTAATTTAATCCAGAAATTATATATATATTTATATAAATTAATAACTTAAGTAAGTTAATTATAAGTAAATTACGCCAATTTAAATAATTAATTAAAAAAATTATAATTAAATTTAAATTATTAAATTAATAATTTAATTGAAAAAAAAATTATTAATTAAATTAAATTATTAATGAATTAATTTAATTTAAAAAAAATTATTAATTAAATTAAATTATTTAAATTAATTACATTTAATTAAAAAATATTCTATTAAATTAAATTATAATTAAATTAAATTTAATTAAAACCAAAAAAATTCATTAATTAAAATTAAATTAGAGATAATTTATTTAATTATTTTAAAAAAGAGAGGAAGAAAAAATATTAGCGGCAAATAAATACATCACCCCGCAAACCCGCTCAAGTCGACTTAATGACAATGCGGATTTCCAAAAACAAGTTGTGTATGCAGACCAAAAGATAAATAACAACCACGACGAGGTCAATAAAAGGTTAAATGATGGCGAGAAGCAAGCTTGGGAGCAAGCACAAAATATAAAAATCTCAAAGATACGACGAATCGAATAGAAATAAAGATAGAAAATTACCATGCCCAGACAGAAGCAGGGATCAAAGAGGTCCTAACAATGCTGACAAGTCTGTGTAAAAGGTCGAATTGTACACCCGAACAACTACTAAAAGAAGGTGAAGAGAATCAAGAAAACATCTCGTCAGATTCAACTAAGTCCACAGACTCTCATGACAAAGTTGAATCCCCAAAAAAATCATCAACACCCCACCAAGAAGCAAGTAACACTGCCTTTACAAACAAGAAACTTTGGGATACCTTTAATAATCAACACCCTTTTTTTTCTCAACCGTTAGCCACATACCAGAAGAGGGTAAAGGTTGAGATGCCTAAATTCGATGGGAACGAAAAAAACACTATTGCATGGATAAATAAAGCAGAAGAATACTTTGAGATATATGACATCACTGACGATGACAAAAAACTCAGACATGCATCCATGAAAATGGAGGGATAAGCATATAACTGGTATATGTGGTGGAAAAAGACAACACATGTCATTAGATGGAGGAAATTTAAAGATGCATTCTTCAAAAGATTCAAGGTGTAAAGGAAGAAGAATTCTTTTCAAAACTCATCAAACTACGACAAAAAGGAAGTGTCGATGAATACACTCAAGAATGGGAGACCTTAGTAACACGAGTACCTGGGTTATCAAAATCTCGTCTAATTCAGTCATACATCTCGGGACTCAAAACCCATTTACAAGTAGAACTTGAGATGAATGAAATTACATCTATTGAAGTAGCAAGACGAAAAGCAAAAACAACCAAAAAGAAATCTGAACCAATATTTTGGTCAACAGTGGAAAAAGCTTATGCAAGACGAAGGATACCCCAGTATGTGGACTCAAATAATACAAGATATGTTCCACCGCATCGTCGTGAAGATGAAAAATCAAATGTGGAAATGCAAAGAATAAAAGAGGGTAAATGTAAACGCTGTGGTGAGAAGTGGGACCCCAAACATAGATGTGCTAAAGGAAAAGAACCAAAGAACCTATATAATTGTGAAGCAACCAATGACTCAAACAGTGAAGATTATGACGTAGAAGACACAGAAGACGCCCTAGAATTCTCACCAGAATTAGATGACAGAAGTACTCCACAAGTTTCATTATCAGCCATGACAGGTATATCACAACCTCAGACCTTGAAGTTAAAAGGACACATAAAGAAGAACAACGTAGTGGTTCTCATCGACTCTGGAAGCACACACAATTTTCTAGATACGAATGTGGCCAATAAACTCAATATCTTTTCATTTCCCTTACCAAACATGAAAGTGATGATATCTAATGGTAAGAAGATTAAAAAGGTAGGGAAATGCCATAAAGTCAATTTGCAGATTCAAGATTTTAAATTAGAGTCTTCGTTCTTCACGGTACCATTAGGAGTAGATGTAGTCTTAGGCATCCAATGGCTACGAACTTATGTCGCCAACCATCAATTACAATTTATAAAATTCAAATGGGGAGGTCAGAAGTACAAACTACATGGATTCCAAGCACCAGAAAATCATGTTGTGTCATCATCTCAGATGATGACGCTGAGTCGAAGAAGAGCACCTAATTATGCAGTACAATGTCATCAATTAGAAATGTTATCTGCAAATAGGACCAAAGAAGAGTCACCAGAGATGCAAGATCTAATTCAGAAGCATGGAAAAGTATTTCAAGACCGACCTATGAAAAAGCCATACCGATATCCACATCACCAAAAAACGAAACTTGAGAGATTAATCCAAGACCTTTTAGAATGTGCGATCTTGATCATCTTAGAATATCTGATCAAGTGGAAGGACTTACCCGAAGAAGATGCTTTCCGGGAAAATGAATCATTCTTCAACAACATCCGTCGTTACTTATGCTTTGAGGACAAAGCATTCTTTCGAGAGGAAGGCAATGTTATGTAAAAAATTAGTTGACTTAGGTTTAGTATTTAATTTTAATTTTAATTAGACGAAAGGGCACGATCATAAGATCATGCCCTTTCCCAAAGGGTGCCATGGCGGTATATAAGCCAGGCAACCCATTGTAAATCATCATCATCTGTCTATTCATTTATTAATAAAATGTTTTTATATATATTTCTGTTTATCCGGAAGTTAAGTTTTACACTTCACATCGTCTTGGGATCAGTGTGCGAGATGACCCAATTCATCATGTCTGCACAATGGAACGCAATATACTTGCATGAAATCCGGTACAAGCCGAACTTGTGAATGTTCACATAGACTTGGCGGTCTTCGAGATATTCCCCAAATGTGCCTGATAATGCATCATTGACCTCTTGCCATTTCAGCATGATGTCTTTGTCTACAATTAGCTTGGTGTCTTCATAGATCGGCAAACATGTAGAAACTCACTCAATTGCTGCTCCAATTGTGCTTCCATCGGTGTCCTTTGACCCTGCTCTCTTGGAGGCCATTGATCTTGAATTGCTAAGAGACGGATGAACACCTACTATATCTGGAGACATGGTGACATGCATGGAAAGAAATTTGATAGCTAACAACAAAGCAAACATGAGGGATGACATGCTACATACCTGGGGATTGACTGGCAAGGATTGCCCAATTTTCACTTGGAGGTCGGGAGACTGGCTACCAAAACTATGCAAAAGGAAGTCCAGACATTCTAGAGGTTGGCTAGCTACTGGAATTGTGCAATGCACAATCCAAACTAGCCTATTGGGTGTTGGGATTTCGCAATGCATAATTTCAGCTGGAAAGAGCTGCAGGCCCAGGGACTGCATTGTGCAATTCTTTGAACCAACAGTCACTGCCTCTTAGAATTATGCAAGGCAAGACTAGAGGAAATTCACTGCCAGAAATGTACATTTTTTGGCAGGAATGGAGAGCCTTCCCTTTTAGAATTGCGTAATGTTGTCTTGGTGAGGCAGAGTTTGGGCCAAGGTTGCCTAGACCTGCCAACAGGAAACTAAAAGCAAATGAAGATGTGAATGCATGGAAATACTGAGTGTAGATAGAGGTGAATGATCATGCATGCAAGTAGTGGATGCAAGACTCAGAAAATGAAACAACATGCATGTGTGTGAGACAAGTCACCGAATCGATAATTGTTCGTGCAAAACAATGTCATGCATGTGACAATAGTGAGAAGCTAACAAAAACTGAAACGATTCTTGTACAAGCTAATATGCATGTAAATGACAACAAGCATTCATAGAAATCAACCAGACAACACTCACACAAGCCAAAACACAAAAAGCGACAAAAATGCTACAAAAGACAAGTTAAGAAGACTTACCTAGAAATAGCTGAGCTGGATGTGTCAAAGACTCCTGGATGTGTTGTGGGATGTCAGAGCTCCAATATCAAGGTGAAGAATGAGCTTTGAAGCATTGAATAAATAAGTTTGAGGCTCATGATGCACATGCCATAATTCTAGGAAAAAGTGACACTAGGAGGAAAGTTTCTAAAACAATCTTTGCATGTAACCTCTGGTTCCTAAAAATAACTTCCTAAAATATAGGGATGCTTTTTGCATGTTGCTTTTTTCTATTTTAAGAAAAAGCAACCCATGCATGCAAGTCAAGTTTTCTTGGTCCCGAGTGGAATCGATCAACCTGAGGGCACATGCAACAACCTGCTTGACTGAGGGAGAATTTTGCGCAGTTCCTGGGAGGAAGTTGGGTTGGCTGTCCAAACAGATTGTGCAATTTCTTGGAGGAGCAGTTGACTGCTGCCCATAATTGCACAATTTCTAGGCAGAGCAGTCCTGCTGGGCCAGATTGCGTAGTTTTCACTAGGAAGGTTGATTGATAGGATTCGCAGTTTCTGAGCCTAGAAGGCTTCCAGTCAGATTTGCGCAATTTCTAGAGGGAAGACTGGTTCCCCTCCAGAATTGTGCAATTTCTTGAGGGAGCTGTTCAACCAGTAGTTGGATCAAGTCCGGAGTAGTAGCTTGTGAGGGGAGTGAAGCAAGCTATCATGCACAGGCTAGAAAGTTGCTAGAGAACCACTGAAGCTCATGTACTTGATAGTGCAAGACATGTTGTTGAGGATGGTTGGTAGGGAGGCTCCAAAACAAAGCTAAGGCAACATTTTGGAGGGTGGTTGTATCCACTACAACACCGCAAACAAACAAATAAGGCTACAAACAACCACACCTTATAACACATTCCAAAATCAATAGTCTTTGACACCTAACCATTTAGAAAGAATATGAAACATCAGCACATAAATATGTATGGAAATTCCCAAGAGAGGAGCCTAAAATTTTATTAGATTATCATACAACCAAGTCTTCAGAAAGGCAATTCTAGTCAACTTCAATGACTCTACCTACATACAAATAACACAATTCACTTATGAATTTGTGGCCATACTACTACAAAATTACCCTTGCAATACTTTCTATCCTACCACCTATAGTCTCAATCTTCTACAATTGAATGGATTTCAATCAATGCATCTATTGTTGCAATAAAAATTCCCTTCTTCTTCATTGGAATGACCTACTCTACAACATAACAATATTTCCTTGGTTTTCCATCTCCATTTCAAACTTCCACCATTTATAACTGTCTACTTCAAGACTTACTCTAACATTGATTCTACCCTAGGATCTATTTTTTGACCTTCCTTCTCTTCTCATACTTATTCTTGGACCCTTGAACTTATTGAACATCTTCCAAGTCATATTATCACTTGAAACCTATAATTAATTATCTTCTTATCAATCTCTTACAATGCTTAAATTGAATTTAATTGAATTCGTTAGTAAGCTCATGACTTCTAATTTGTAAAGTGGAGGCCTGTCCAACTTTATCCCATGAACCAAGGGAATAATTTTCCCTTCTAGATCTCCATGTAGACCTGTGACCTTCATGTCTTATTTAAGTCATGTAATAGTTACAATTATTCCTTTAAGGAAGGGGTGTGCATTGCACTTCAACACCAAAGTTGTTTGACTTGAAACTTGTATGATGCTTCTGTTCCCAACATTTTTACTATGTGGTTAAGGCATCAAGGTCCACTTAACTATTAGGAACACTCTTCTCCTTAGAATTCACCTTCAATGTAGTCCATCCCACAAATCTAATATTTTTCCAAGTTACTTTATTATCAAGTCGATGTGGTGTTCCTATAAATATCTATTTGTTAGCATCACTCTACTTATTCCATAATCTCAAATTTCCTACAACCTAAAATATTTTCAAACTGATTTGGAATCCATTAAATGTTATTTTTTTCACTAGTCATTCAATATAGGAAACTATGCCACTCCATGGAAATTTACACCTTGCATATTGGCTTTCTTATTACAAGATATAGAGTGCACAACTATTGTGACCACTAAACACTCACACTAAGAATTTATCCATTACATTCTTAACCAAGGCATCACACCATGTTGCTTTGTTGTGGTGTTTAGCTAAAAAATTCACTTTAACTACTCAGTGATTATGACTTTAAATCATCTTTGGCTTGTGATGTCTTCTCAATCCAACTTTGGAACAATATTCATGAAGGCTTTGGCACTCTACCATCACAACTATAATAGCTTGTTGAACCAATAGAAAACATTGTTTGGTGCCATTTTTTCCACTATATGTGTATTCCTTTCCCATGTGCTACATTTGAATCTATCCATGTGGTTAAGGGTTTTTACTACCTAAATCATGGATGACTTTGTCCTTCCTTTTCATTGTCATTGAGGTCAAATCAAGGTAAGAAACCTAAATATTGTAGGGAAAACAAAAGGCCTTAGATCCCCCCACTAAATTTTGTTGTCACCTTGGTAGCATCTCCATAAACCTCCTCACTCATGTTGACTAGTCTACCAGTTAGACACACCATCCATTCACAACTTGAAATCCCTTCAACTATTTCATAGTACAAGATCCACCTTCACCTATATTTATCTTTTCCATCTTGCATATTAATGCACTCTGGCCTTCTTGCTTTTGAACATGATGAGTATTTAATCCAATTATAAATCTAAAGCTCATGACAATATGTAATCATGTTCCAAAAAATCAAATATTTCTTTCTATTATACACCACCCTAGATGAGTTTTTTTCAATAGATCTGAGTTCCTCTTTCACTTGCCAACAACTTCACACCAATATAGGCACCTACAGGTGCCTTGGATACACTACCTACCCTAGGTAGTGAGCCTTCTTACAATTCATTTAGTAAAAATAGATTGGAAAGTGGCCAACCAAACTAGAAATCATCCCTTCTAAAAGGTCTCCATCATCCCTTCCAAAACTATCCAAGTTAAAGGATATATGTTTAAAACCTTCATACGCTTTATTTACATGCATTTATATTGGTTTTTTTACACCAATCATGCCTTCACCTTCAACCAAAATTATTTTGATCTGAAAGTCTCCCTGATAGTTCACATACCTAAGTTAATCTAAGGAAGAGGCACAAGGTCTTCAATTAGTGAACCTGTGCATAGAATGTGCATTCATGGGATTAAAGAACACCACTAATTTCACCAGATACTGAAAAATATCTCCCAAAATCCTTTTGTTGAATCCCCTCCCAATACAACTTTTTAGTAAAAAGCCTTTATTTTTACTAAATTCCCAATACACATAAACCCCATTGTAACCTAAATCCCCCACCTACCCAAATACCTATAGTATATTGAATTTATTTTCCATAATTTAAAATCCCCTATGAATGGACAAGGTAAGATATTGGTCAAGAAAGTGAAGACCTCATGGGAAGAGGTTGCCTCACTCTTGGGTAGTTACGGGGGAATTTTCCTCTTCATCCTTGTTGTTGGCCAAGTTTAAATCCTATTGGTCAAATATTATGCTAGTATTCTCCTCCAATGCACTTACTCTTCTAATTATGTTGGATTCACCTATTCCTTCAAACAAACATTTCCCACTTTGGACAACAAATACTATTAAACCTTCCCTAAAATGTTTTGATTTCACTTTACTCCACTAAATATTTACCATGACCTTCATGAAAGGTATGCTTAGACTCCTCAAAATCTTGTCTTCCTCTCGACTATGTCACACTGCCCCATTATGGATCATGTGACTATACTCATGGTAGTGATTCTTACAACCTTGCCCAACTATCTTCTCATTATCAAAATGACATAAAGTTTACGATCATAAAAAAATCAAGGTGAGGAACTAGTGCCACTTGCACCATCCTCATCAAGTCCAACCTCATTCATCATAATCACTATGAAACTAATAATTCCACTCTAGTTATCAAGCTAAGTTGAGTCATTTATATGAGCCAACCACCCTATTGGCATCTGATTTTACTTCCTTGAATGTGAAATAAATTGTTTCATATTGCAAACCAAATGTATCAACTAATTATTCTTTCATAAATTTGTGCATCACACCACTATCAAACATCACCTTGACCAACTTACCATTGATTTTTTCTTGAATGATGCTAACTTTGGTATAGTCTTGCTCTTGGCTCACCTAGACTTACTAAAGTACCCAACACTTGTAAGACACCCTTTGATGTTTTGTATACCTACTATAATTCATGCATACTCATTTTAGTGGATTGTTCTTAACACAATGGTCCTTTACACAAATCCAATAAATAACGCCCTTACCACCATGTTTTCCTTAACACCATTTTCTTCATTACCCTTTCCCTAATCACTCTCTTTCCTACACTTTCCCTTACCCTTCTTCTTAATATTTCTATATTTATTATTTCTTCACCTACTTCTAAACTTCATCCTACTCCCATATTAAAGTAAAAAAACTTGTTTACCATAATGATGCCCATGGGTAGGGTATACATGTTTTGACATTGTAGCTCACTGTATGCCAAGGTTGTAACACTTTCATTGAATGAAATAATATATTCTCATTAGTCATGTATTTGATATAGAGCACTAGGAATAAAAATACTTTCATATAATATATAATTTTACCTAAGTGCCTTAGAGACATCAACTAAATCCTTACAATCCATGGCTGATTTTTTGGTACAAACTAACTTTCAAATCTTGCTTCATCTCTACCCAATTATCAATCTTTACAAGGTCTCACCTAGCATTAGTCTTGAAAATAATTTCATTTGATATGTAATATTATCGAAGTTCCTTAGTGTCATCAACTAACTCCTTGTTTAACCTACCCAACCCCATAATTCTTGCTTAGGGTTGTGGGGTGTATTTAGATCTAACCTTCAAGGTTAATCATGAATATGAGGTTATTAGATTTATTCTTTCTTCCAACACCTCAAAACTGATTATGATGTTGTAATTGTATTATGCTCATTGATAGCTTTCTAACAATATAATTTTTCGCAAAATCGAGCTCAAAAAAGAATTTATGCCCATGTGGAGAATATGCCCCTTAAGGGCTACCTCATTAATATGTACTTCCATGTTTCTTTACCTCACTGGGCCACATCCACCAGTCTAGTACATTGACATGTATATCAATCATCATCACCCCAGGAAAAGTTTCATTTTTTAAACTCATGTATGAGATTTTTTTCCTGACCTAACTATGGGTTCTCAATCACAAATCATGAATTACTATGACTTTTTGTTTCTGTTTACCAATCCATCAAGCTCTAAAATGCACAAGAAAACTTATGTTTTTCTCAACTTGATCCGATAACAGACTAGTTTTGTACAATAAACTTCATTTATAATCTCTTAGTATGTCTATTAGCTCCATAGGTCCTCAACCACCAAGCATGCTTTGTTGTTGTAATTCTTAAATGGTTTGATAGTTGACACCAAATATGCCAATAGATTGGCATGTTGAATCCCCAACATCCACATCAATACAACCCGCATTCCACTTGGATTGCACCTCATTATTTCTATGCACTCTGATCCTTATCATCATGTCATGTCATCTAGCCACGTAGGAATACCATTGTAGAACTATGCCAAAACCACATCATATCCACATTCATGTCACATTATCTCCACATCAACACCACATTAGAACCATATCATCTCCACGTCAGTGCGATGAGAACATTGTAACATATCCCCTACTACCCCTAGCCCCTACTAAGGGTAGAAGGAGGTAGTTACTATGTTGATCCAATATCTAGGGGACAATTTTGGAGATGGGGTCTACAATTTTTTCTCTTGTCCAACATTTTAAAGAATGAGAACCAATGATGTCATTGTATTCATCTCATCAATACCTTTCCAATGACATAGTATTTTCCTCAATCTACTTCCTAGATTGAGAATTGTGACCCTTTAAATATCTAATCTCCCAGACTCTAACATGATATATTAACTTAACATGTGGGCCCCACTTGGTTATCAAGCCGAATTCCTCATAATCCTTAGGTGGTACCCACCATAGCTTAGCCACATAACCTCATATTAAACCTCAACAATCTCCCCCTTAGTGCCTCCATGTGATTCCTTTGACGGTTAGATGGTGGAATGACAATCTTTTAACATTAACAGATAGGAGGAAATTTTTTCTATTGGGGTCTATCACCACCAGACTTTCCCTTACCTATGCACTTTGACATGGCTTAGAATCCATATAGTGGCTGGTGATCTAGCATATTCCCTTTGACTGTCGCTGATTCTTCTATCTTCCAGCCTCCATCAACGTTGACCAACACTATACTCACATCCTTTGGTTTCTACTGATGGCATGGCACACCAGGAAGACAACCTTGTCATCTCCTACCAGAGGTAATCTCTATCCTAGCATTTGTATGTTGATAATTTTCCCAAGCCACATGCTCTGCAACCCAATGACCAATGGTTTTTTGACAAATGCTACATAGTTTTTTGTTTATCAGTGCCCATTTGCTACTAGACATTTGATGCCCTAATACAACATGAAGATGTTGCCTGATCTAAGTGGCATCCTATGGAAGTGACATGTTCACTCATATTTGGTCCATTCGGACCTACCAAAAGGTATATTTTATGCCCATCCGGCTTTGATCTTGACATGTACGACTGGGCTGACCCCCATCCTGGATGTCCCACCCGACTAGATGACTATGATCAACCAAATCAATTGATAGTCGACTAGGGAAGAACCCCAACCAAATTCGATCCCCACTAGGGTTGACTCTCGACCTTGCCGACTTTACGGTCTAGTCCAACTTAAGCCTATTTTTAGATCTTTAAACTTAGTCTTTTTCTGACCCTTTATACTTAGCATTTCTTTGTGAAACTTCTTTGGGCCCCTCCATGACCCTTATCTCTTATAGCATAGTGGTGGAAGCTTTACCATTCAATGAATGTGATGCAAATGCGTACCCCACTCTTGGTATGAAAAATAAGGGAGGTAGGGGCCCACTATCACAATTTTGGAGCACAGTTCTGTTGCCCTTGATCAATGACTAGGATACAACCTAACCAAATAATGAACACTGTTTAAATGAATACCCCCTCCCCTTGTTAACCTAGCAGGAGGGTCTGTTATTGGATCCCCTCCATCCAACCCATGTTCAATCTCCACCATTGATTTGATTTTGGGCCCATACACCACATATACACCTACGCTCTTGGTGCTTTGTCTCATAATTTTAGTCCTATGGACTACATGCTTAAGCCCAGTCCTCAGAACTCCCAACTTCTAGCCCTTGCATACAAACATGAATATATGTATAACATCATATATTCTTCCTAAGCTTGCAATATAGTAGGTCGACTCACCCTATAAAAACATTTGGATATATATACATACCTGTAGCTATCCCTCTGTGCTTTTAGTTAAATAAAAGGGGTTATATCTCCTGAGCTTTGATGCGAGTAACTACAGTTTACATATACATATACACATCTATATAAACACATAGCCTACGTCTTAAAGTTGATAGGACTATCCCCTCTAGGTTATTAAACCCCAACCAAGCTCGACATGTACATGCATATATATTATATGTATAAATACCCTCTCTCCTAAGCTTTCTCCAATCATATAAAGAAAATTTATATAAAAAAAAAGGATTATATAAAGACAAATTATACATCAACATGGATTTTACTGATTTCTTATGCTTATATTATTAGGTAATTTCAGGCTATGAATTAAACATAGGAATTGAACCATTCCTTATAATTTCTACAAAGGATATTAACATCCCTCAGTAATTCACAACATTGTAATCCATCAATTAAACATAGACATGGTATCCACATGCAAAATAACAAAACTTCTAGGCATTTACATTACAAATGCATGAAAAAAATTCATAAAAGCCATAGGGCATTCAAACATTTCAACCAATAATTTCATGCACCAATGTTTTACAACCATGCAATGTTTCTCAAAGCTATACATTAAATTCCACAACAAAAATATTTAAATTCACAATTTTAAGCTAAGTACATTCATTTATGATAAGGAAAATGTACAAACTAAAGGTGGGTCTTCAATTTTCCACCCAACCTTAGACTCATTATAGCCATAATCAATTGCACTAGTCACCCTAATACAAATCCATGATCTAAGGGGAATTTTTTTTTTCATGTAGTTTCAGATGGAGGCCATACTCAACTCACAAGGATATGAATCAATTATATCTTCAGGTGGTTTATTAGCTTGGCAAGAACAAAAAAAATTCACAAAATACTAGGTGGTTTATCATTTGTGGCAAGCACTTCTAAGAGTGGTTTTCAGCCCAACAACAAGCACCCTGGGTGAGTTGTTAGCTCTCTCTTAGAAAACACCCTTCTTCATGTGGTTTCTTATATGTTAGCAAGAACCCTGAGTGTTTTGTCTACCCATTACTGGCAAGCACTCATTCTTATCTCCTTAATATTTTCTTGAACTCCTCTTGGTCACAATTTCTCTTTTCAGGGAAGTTCATTCCCTCAGCTCGTGGGCCTTTCTAGTGCTCCTCATGTGCTCCACCAAGATGTCCAACCCCTGTATTGCGGTGCAATTCCATTTTTATTTTTTTCCTATGTGTCTCTTCATGCTCCTCTTGGAAGCTTCCTCTAATTTTCCTTAATAATTGCCCATAAATTCAATAGTGGTTCTAGCTCGTTCTACACATGTTTATTTTTTCCTCTTCCTACTTACATCTTGGATATGTGGTCCCACTCTTTAGGTCATTACATAATAATATATTTATTTATAATTCAAAGTGTCATTAAATTAAAAAATCAGGGGGAAGTCCACCGTGAGTGTCACAAACCCCACCCCCTTAAAGGGAACATTGTCCTTGGTGTTCTTATTAGCAAAAGAGAAAATAAAAATGAGCTTCACACATAGCTCTTACATCCACTTATTTAGTAAACAAAATATGGGTACAATGCCCTTATTTTCTTAGCCATTTCCCAAGTGGCTCATCAGGTGCAAAATTTCTTCCATTGCACCTTGACCTATTCTATTGCTCAATTCTAGAATGGGATTTTCCTCTAGTTCAGGATGCATAGTTGCTCTAGTTTGAACTCTCCCATTGGTTACACCTATATCAAAAACCAGTCAAAAATGTGATTTGTATCATGAACATGTTTCTTAATCAAGGAAACATGAAAAACATTGTGTACTTTCACTATGGGTGGCAAGGCTAATCTGTAAGCCATTGGCCCCACTCTCTCCAAGATTTGAAATGGTCTACAATATCTAGGTGCCAACTTGGCACATGAGACCACTTTCAATGAAGTTTTATTTGGCTTTACATGGAGATAAACATGCTCTTCCACTTGAAATTTTTATGAATTCTATGCTGGTATGCATAAAGTTTATGTCTACCTTAGGTTGCCTTTAATTTTTGTCTGATCTTAATCATTTCCTGATGCATTTCTTTTAGCAAATCTGGTCCAATGATTACTCTATTTACTGGATCATTCCAAATGATAAGGGTGTTGCATTTCCTATCATAAAGTGTATCAAAGGGACTCATTCCCAATGCTTCTTCACAACCATTGTTGTATAAAAATTCTATTGATGGAAGACAATATTCCCAATTTCTTGGTTGATGCATCACCTACATCCTCAACATGTCATCCAATATTCTATTCATTGTCTATGTTTTACCATCGATTTGAGGATGGTAAGAAGTGCTAAAGACTACATGGGTTCCAAAACCAACAAACAAAGATTTCCAAAAGTTTGAAGTGAACTTGCCATCTTTGTCTAATTTTATCTTTTAAGGTACTCTGTGCAACCTAAATATCTCCTTCATGAAGATCTAAGCTATATCGATTTCTTTATGAGTAGACTTAAAAACTATAAAGTGAGCTACCATGCTCAACTTATCCACTACCACCGTAATGGCATCATGTTGTCTAGATGTTTTTATTGGCATTCTCACTAATGTGTGGTCCTCGATGGGAACCTACTTCATAAAGTTGTCAACATGATGGGTATGTAGATGCTATAGGTGAGATAGACAAAGGTATATCATTTTAGAGATAGAAAAATAACAAAAATGAAGTTTGGAAAGTATATATAGGTCCTGCGAATAAAGGGTGCGTACATACACAGGTATGGTAAAGTGAAGTAGCATACAATTTCCGCACCATTGTGTTGTCAATACAAGGGATCTTTACCATGGTATTATCCCATAGTAATGAATATGATAACATATATTAATCCCATCAAAAAATACCACCAGCATTACTAAGGGATTGGCCTAAGGTATTGGCAAAAGCCTAATGTATATAAGGAGACAGAGATCAAAGTCTCAAGTGTGCAAGTTATGGGTTATTAATTAATGACTTGATCTAAAATAGGTGTGCACCAAGGAGTTTTAGATTTGATAGATTTGAAAGCATTGTAGTGACTAATGAAAATGCTTGCTTGATCTTTTATGATTTTGACTAACAATGATAGATCTATGATGGTAATGATATTCTAACATGAACATGTGATAGTAAGATTTGTGGTTGTAGTGAAGGCATGATTCCGTGATTACAGATCTATACACAGTTATGCCATTGAGAAGTCGCGTACATACATAGATATTATTTTGGATATTCACGTATATATTCTGCAATATGGATAGATCTATAAGCAGGTGTAGTGAATGAGAAGTGTGTACATATACAAAAGTAATTTATAAGAGTCACATACATCTACTATGGTTTTGTAGTATGATCTATTATTGATGTCTAATTAGTTATGTTATGTTTGTTGTTGTCTGTCAATGATGTATCTCTCATGATAATCTTTGTTTGATAGTTCTGGTTGGGTTGAATTTTTTATGGAATGATATGTTGAATAAAGATGATGCTACTATGTGATGATATGTATATGGTTTAGTGATTTGTGATGGGTTCAATATGTGATTTAGTGTGACAATGATTTAGACTCAGTTGTCCAATATTTTGAGAAATGTTCGTAGGTCATCTTAAGGAGAAGCACGTACATACATAGGGTTGACTCAAAACAAGTAGCATATATATTCTAACATATGGTTGATCAGGGTTTGTAGTAGCAATAATTGGTTTCTGTGATGGGTAACAATGTTTGTCTTATTGATGAGTAGTTGTTCAATGAACTATCATGGTTTAGTTTGATCTAGTTGTATTGATTGATTAAGATTTAGTGATTCCTTTGATGATTCAGTTGGTTCAGTGATTGAGTTATTTGATACAATGAATGGCTTCAAAACTATTTTTCGTATTAGGTTTAAATGATGGTGGTGGGTCCAATATGAAAATATGATGAAAAGTGGCCTACAGGTTCGATGTTGTGAGTTAGGTGGATCCAGTATGAAATATAAGGAAACGTGGTCCACAAAGGTGTTGGAGCCTTTAGTGAGGAAGTCGTAGCTTCCTACCAGTGATAGTTGGTAAATCTGATTAGGGGGTTGGAGCTCCCTTTCTATGGGTGTTGATAAAAAATATCAGGAGGTTATAGCTCCCTTCCAGTGGGTGTTGGAGAACAAGAGAAGGTTGTATCCTTCTGCATGTGGGTGCTTGTGTACTGGTATGATTCAGCGCTAATACAATATTGTAAGATGTTTTCCTTTATAATAAAAGATGAAGAAAGAGATGACGACAATGGTGGTTTTCTCCCACATTGGGTTTCCACCTAAAAATTTATGGTATCCTCATGTGTTTTTGTGTTTCTTATGTGTGATGGCTTATTCTCTTCTTACTACTCATGGTTATTGTTTAATTAAAGGCTAATGAAGTTATGATACACTGGTTAAAGTAGAACATATGATGAAATATATGAAAAGTTAGTTAACTGGATATATGTGGTTTTACTTCATCATAGTCATGAACATACGTTTTTCTACTTAATGACAGTCGCGTACAAAAAATAAGAATAAGAAATTTAAATGTTCAAGTAAGTTGTAAAATGTTTATTCACCACCACCCCCGCCCCTCTTAGTATTTTCCCCAACAATTGGTCTCAGAGCTGGTAACTTCAGTTGAAGCTTAACAGCTTGGAGTGGATTAAAGATGATGGGAAATAAGAAGATAACTTGAAGGAAGGAGTTAGAAAACTGTGGTAGTGACAATGATATATCAAATGCAGTGAAAATTACATATGTCAGCAAATATTCAGTCTTTGGATCACCCCACTTTCTATTGATCAAGAAGGAAGAAGACGGTAACAAAGAAGTATCAGGTATGGGTTCTTGTTCTAATTTTGATCCATTTCCTTGTCTATGTAACAATGATGATAAAGAAGATGATATTGAATCAACTGAGCTCGCACTTATGGGTAAAATTCAAAGTGATCATTCTAAAGAGAAAACAGATTAAAAAATGATGGCCCTAGAAGTAGAAAAACAAGGCAAGTAAAAAACAATGGAAAATGAAGGTGTACCTATGCTAAGCAATGATAATTATCAACAATGGAAAGAAAAGATGAATTCTAATCTAATGAACCTTTATGTCTGGTATTTAGTGTGCATTGGTTTCACCAAAATTCCTCCATCAGACAAAGAAGTGAAAAATAATAGTAAGACATTAAGTGACCTCATTAATAACATACCTAATTCAACATTAAATATGGTTATGCATTATGAAAATGCAAAGGAAGTATGGGATAAGCTACAGGTAATCCATGAATAAAAACCAAAGCAAGGTTGTTCATCAGGAGAAATACCAGGTAATCTTATTTCTAACAATATGCCAAAAGATGAACATGATGGAGTTACTGATTCATAAGAAGATAGGTTAGAATAAATTTTTAATCTTAGAATAGAACTTGATCTTTCTTTGAAAAATATTATTAATATTAAAGATAAGTTGCGGGCATATGATAATAGGGATCATCTTAAATTAGTAAATGTTGCAGTAAAATCTAAATAATATAGTGAAGGCCTTGAAGTAGAGTTTGTCACTCTAAAAGCAGATCTTGAGAAGTCAAACAAGCGAAATGAAGAACTACTTCAAGCATTTGAAGAACAAGAGAATGGGTTGAAGGAAGAAATTGTCAACTTAAAGGGGCTGATGGAAGAAGGAAGAAAGTTTGAAGAAGGAATGAGAAAGAAGTATCTTGAAAAGCAATAGAAATACCAAAGAATGGATGTTGAGGTAAACATTCTAAAAGGTAAATTAGAAGAAAAGGATAAAAAGCTGAGATTTCAAGATAGTACTAATATTTTGGATAACATTCTTAGTAGTCAAAGGTCTCCTTCCATTAAATTTGGTCTTGGTTTTCATGAAACTATTAAAGGAGAACCTAGTTCAAAAGCTAGTGCAAGGAATCTAGAGGGTAACAATACAAAACCTAAAGTGCTCAATAAAGAGATAAGAAGTCAACTTGATCAACAAACAAGGAAAGTAAATCTTCAAAGGAAATCATCTACTCCTAACTATAGAAATGTTAATCGATTCTCTCCTCTGATAAATAATGTTGAATTATTTATATGTCATAATTATGGACATGTTGCAGCCAAGTATATAGGCAAATTGTTTCAAGCAAGGAGTCATCTCACAAGAAGTACATCAGCTCCCAGTTACTTAGGTTTCTTCAAGGGATATTGTTTTACTTGCAACATATTTGGTCACAAAGCTATTGATTTCAATAAAAGGAATCTGAAGCAAAAATAAAATGATTCATCTTCTCTCTTTTCTGATCATATAAGATGTTATGCTTGTAACAAGTTTGGGCATGTAGCAAAACAATGTAGGAACAAATCAATGAATCTCCATAGACAAGATCATAAGAAATCATATAAGAATATTGAGAGACTTGAAAATGATAAATCCTCCAACATTTCTCATAATAAGCATAAAAAAGAAGAACATAGAAGGTGTGGTCTTGCTCTCTCTCATTTAAAGATGAAGATGAATGGTACATAGACAATGGATTCTCTCATCACATGACTGGAGATAAGATTAAGATGGTGTCTCTTAGGAAAAACCAAGATGGTAAGGTTATTATTGGAAATAGTGCTCCAACAAAAGTTCTAGGAAAAGGTAGAGCCATAATTAATAAATATAGAAGAGCATTTGATACTTTATTATTTCAAGGGCTAAAAAAAATATTCTAAGTGTAGGTCAAATTGTGGATAAAGGAAATGTAATTGTGTTTACATCAACCAAATGCAAGGTCATAGATGAAGAAACTAGAAAGGTCATAGCAAGAGGATATAGAAATCCAGATAAATTATATGTGTTTAAAGAGATAAATTCTCGCATAAATGAGGAGGATAGTTCGTCTTCTTCAGATTCAGAGTAAAAGAATATGGTCTCTACTATAGTACATTGTTCACTCATAGTGACCATAGAAGTGATGGTAGGTACATGACCTCATAAAGAGAAGGTGATGATTATTGGGTCCTCATAATTAGTAATGTGTGATCTCAGGGGGAGCCATACATATGTATACTTTGATGATGATTCTCATGTTGTTTTGATTTTCATGTTGCTTATATCACTGATAGTGCACCTGATGTAGTGACAGTGAACATGAACATACAATACAGGCTCAAGGGGAGTTGTGGTTATAAAAACTACTCATCATTTTACTTGGTGTACACAGATCTTATGAAGGAAAATCACGTATATACGTGAGTTTTGATCTAAACAGTCGTGTATGTTTATCTGAGATGAAGAAACCATGGGATAAACTAAAGGAGAGGTTCTTATATGCTTCAGTTAGTTATTATTTGGATTTCTAGTTCTGACAATGGCTGGTTACAATATATTGGTGCTCACATACTACTTAGAAGTGGTATTGACTTATGATGGTTATGAGTTGTTGCAACATGACATTGTTGCTTTGGCTCTTTTGATGGATTTACTAATTAATGAAGATGGATATGGTCAGACCTAACAATGAATAGTTGGCACAGGTTCAGGGGGAGCATTTGTTATTCTTATAATAGTGCATTATTGGCATTATGATTTCTTAAGCATTCCTAGTTGCATAATGGTGTTCGTGAAAAGTATATATCATTGGTGATGCTGCTAAAGACACATATGTTACTGAAGTTTTGATATACTTCTTAAGTTTCACTTAGTAAATTTCATTCTACATAATACATTTGATGAAGAGGATACGCATGCTATGGTTAATGACTCACTCACTAATGGTTGACATCTATATGTTATTGTCATTATGTCTTATATGATGCACAAGATGCATATAGTGAATTTATGGATGATACCTACATGTTGCTTGAGCTGCATAGCTTTTATAATGATGTTGATCATATTTATGATTCTCTTTGCTTGCACACCTAGTAATGATGCATGTACATGATATGCTACAAATGGTATGTTGCTTGAAAGCATGTTGATATTGATGATATGAGATCAGGGAGATGGGATACTAACATATCTTGATTGTACAAACTCATGCTATGATTGGTTGATGATGATGAATTCTTACATATTACTATCTCTATGTCATGGGATATCAATAAATTGCAGATAGGAATCTTATGGATGATCAATTGAGATGACTATGGCGTGATGATTCTTCTCAATACACTTGATTGATGTTGAAGGCTCTCCTTATCTTTAATAGATTCATATGATGATATCATGATCCAAGAGAATGGTATTGCTGCCTATGAGGAAAACACAGGATACATGAAGATAAGAGGATGGTTATTGATATACTATTGCTACAACTGTTGGGTGATTCTTGAAGACATCACATATTTAGTCTCATATTGATGATGTTAAAGGTTGATACTACATTGCCCTATCTTACTTTATGATGCATGAAAATATATGTTGATGTGCTACAAAAGATATATATCTCTTTGATGTACATGGATTGAGGCTCCTTCTACAAAGGGGAAGAGAAAGTTGACCTTGATGAGGTCAAGGGGATGAGTTGATAACATATATCTATGGCACAATCTTATGCTACAATTTGATAATGTTGCATACTTGGTCACATGTTGATGATATTGAAACTAAATTGTCTTATCTTGCATATTGATGATGAGGATGTGCATGTTTATGTTCATATTGCTGCTATCTATGTTGCAAGATCCTATGATGACTATTATGGTCTTGCTACAGCATGGTTGAGGTCCTTGGTTTTGATAATAAATGTCATATTTGTCTCTTGATGTAATAATTGTAATATTTAGTCATGCTTGGATGATTGGGGTCAATTCAATTATGTATGCGATCCCATTTTGGGCATTTGTGTAATATTGAGTCAAATATGTAACCCCATTGTGTTGGGTGATTTATGTAAGCATGAGTCCTTGGTGATAGGAAAGGTCATACTAGGTTGAGTCATAGAATCATGTACTTCATTAAAAATATTCTAGAAGATTCAACATATACTCATGGGGAGCATGGTCAGTGTTCATATTCATTAGATCAAACCTACAATGATCCTCTCTACAAATGGAGAACGAAGTATTCGTTCAACATTGGTCAACCCTTTTCCCTTGATGTCAAAGGGGGAGAGTAGCTTGGTGTTTGGAGTAGAATGCTTGGGGAGAAGCTTGGTATATCTACAAATGTGTTTACAAGTATCTATAGGTAGTAGTGACCAAACATCAAAGTGGTTGCCATCAAGTCCAAAGGGGGAGATTGTTGGCATTATGACTAATGTGTTTTCCTTGATGACAATCTACTTGATAAAGTTGTCAACGTGATGGATATGCATATGCTACAAGTGAGATATATAAAGGAATATTAGTTTAGAGACAGACAAATGATAAAAAAATGAAGTTTGGAAAGTATATTTGGGTCCCATGAATAAAGATCGCGTACATACGCGGGTATGGTAAAGTAAAGTCACGTATAATTTCTGCACCATTGTTTTGTCAATACCTAGGGTCTTTACCATGGTATCACCCCATAGTAATGAGTGCGATAACGTATATTTTATCACGTCAAAAAATATCACTAACATTACTAAGGGATTAGCCTACGGTATTGGCTAAGGCATAAGCTATATAAGGAGATGGAGATCAAAGTGTCAAGTGTGAAAGTTATGGGTCATTGATGAATGATTTGAATTGAAATAGGTGTGAAACAAGGAGAATGAAGGAGGTTCAAATTTTATAGATTTGAAAGCATTGTAGTGACTAATGGACATGATTTCTTGATATTTTATGATTATTACTAAAAATGATAGATAGGTAATGATAATCATACTCTAGCATGAGCATGTGATAGTAAGCTTTGTGGTTGCAGTGAAGGCATGATTCAGTGTTTACATATTTGTATGCGGTTATGCCATTGAGAAGTCACGTACATACGTAGATCTGCTTCTCGGTATTCATGTATATATTTTGTAGTATGGACAGATCTCTATGCAGGTGTGGTGAATGAGAAGCACATACATACACAGAAGTGATTTATAAGAGTCATGTGCATTTGCTAGGGTTTTGCAGTATGAGTTGTTATTGATGTCTAATTAGTTCTGTTATGTTTGTCGTTGTTTGTCAATGATGTCTTCTCATGATAATCTGTGTTTGATAGTTCTGGTTGGGTTGAATTGTTTATGGAATGATATGTTGACTAAAGATGATGCTACTATGTGATGATATGTATCTAGTTCAGTGATATTTTATGGCTTTAGTTTGTGATTTAGTGATTGATTCAATGTGATAGTGATTTAGACTCAGTTGTTTAGTATTTTGAGATATTTATGTAGGTCCTCTTAAGAATAAGTGTGTACATACATGGGTCTGACTCAGAACAAGTAGCATATATATTCTAACATATGGTTGATTGGGATTTTTAGTAGTAGCAACTAGTTTTTGTGATGGGTAACAATGTTTGGCTTATTGATGAGTAGTTATGCATTGATATTATCTATCCTGGTTTAGTTTGATCTAGTTGTATTGGATGATTAAGATCCAATGATTTCTTTGATGATTCAGTTGGTTTAGTAATTGAGTTATTTGATACAATGATTGGTTTCAAGATTATTATCTGGTATTGGGCTTAAATGATGGTAGTGGGTCCAGTAAGAAAATATGATGAAAAGTGGCCTACAAGTTTGATGTTTTGAGTTAGGTGGATCTAGTATGAAATATTATGAAATGTGGTCCATAGAGGATATGGAGCATTTAGTGAGGAAGTCGTAGCTTCTTGCTAGTGGTAGCTAGTAAATCTGATTAGGGGGTTGGAGCTCCCTTTTGGTGGGTGAGGGAAACAAGATTAGGGAGTTAGCTCCCTTCCAGCGGGCGCTAGAGAATGAGAGAAGGTTGTAGCCTTCTGCAAGTGGGTGCCTACGTACTGGTATGATTCTGCGCCAGTAAAATATTGTAAGATGTTTTCCTTTATAATAAAAGATGAAGACAGAGATGACGACATGGATGGTTTTCTCTCACATTGGGTTTCCACCTAAAAATCCTAGTGTCCTCACGTGTTGCTGTGTTGCTTATGTGCGATGGTTTATTTTGTTCTTACTGATAATGGCTACTATTTAATTAAAGGCTAATGAAGTTATGATATACTAGTTAAAGTAGAACAAATGATGAAATATATGAAAAGTTAGTTAACTGGATATACACGATTTTACTTCATCATAGTCATGTACTCATCAAGTGCTAAGTATTTAGCTAAAAATAGAAAGTTCTCATATTGGATTGAAAACTATATGGATGCATCTGTCTCTTCAAGAAAATCACAACACAATTCGTTTTGTTGAAAATAGAGTTCGGATGAAGGAGAAAAGGCATGTTGTTCGTTTTCCTAAACAGCTAAAAAATTGTAGAATGGGACAAAATGATGACATGGTAGTCGAGTCAACAATCTAGTCAGCAAGGGGAATCTTCTTCAGTTTTTTCCCAATGGGGTTGTGGCAAGTGTCACCTCCGGATTCGCCAATGTGGTTGTGTGAAAGGGAAATTTCCTACTTGGCCTCCAACGTGGAAATTATGTTTTGTTTTATATTATAATAATATTATAATATAATATATATATATATATATAACAATTACATAAACTCCATACTAGTTCAATGACATCGAAATATTTCAAATTTCGCATTTAATTTTTTAATTGGAAAAATTATATGAGGAGTGAAGGGAGGGGTAATGGAACCCATGACCTCCCCCACCCCACTCCAAAGCCTTGCCAATGCATCATAGGACAATACGTTGAAACAAGGGTACGCACACATTGTGTTAAGCCATTGCTTTATGCCGATAATGGGGTGGTGGGAGCTAGCCCTGTGGGCCAGCCCCCACCCCATATGACCTCATCCACATGACCAAGGGCCAACTAGCAGAGAGCTTAGCTCTAATCCCACTTAACTTAAGTTAAATATGTTTAAATATTAATTAAGCATGCTTAATATTTGGATTAAGTTGGCGGCGTTCCAAATTAGGCAAATGCTGCCAATTTTGCGGACTTAATTGGAGTCTCTCCAGATTTAGCGGAGCTTTTCTAGGAAAAATTGAATGAGGCATAACTTACTCAATTTTCAACCAAATTGAGATCAGAAAGAAGTGTTCTTAGCTAATTTGGACCCTATGAACATATTGGTACAGGTATCAAGAGCCATAGAGCTTTGTAAACAATATTTTTTCCACCTTGAGCTAATACAAAGGCCCAAGCCATGGAAGCTGGACTGAGGAGATGTAGCCCAGGAGGGGTGAACTCCTTCATCAAAACAATGTGTTAATGTGTCTCTTTGATGGTTTGTTGTACTGTACATGTTTCTGTTCATTATTCATTTTTGAAGCTATCTTGCTCATGAATGTCTTGTTTAACTCAAGGAAATTTACCTGTTTGTAAGCACCAACAACTAAGGAAACCTCAGCACAAAAAGCAAGAAGAAAACACATGTTTATAAATCTGTAATTGTTATTAGCACAACAAAACTAATCATACAAATACATATCAAGTTGGTATCAGAGCACAAAGTTGAATTGCTTGCTTGCTTGAGTTTGTGCAATTAGGGTTTTAATGGTTGCAAAATTGTGATGCTTACAAGGTTAAAGTTACAGAAAGGAGAAGGGAAGCTATTAGTTGCAACTCCTAAGGTAATGCCAGAAGAAGGAGAGCCACAAGGCCACAATATCCACCACCCAAATTTCCAATTCCAGCTACACTTGAAACTCCTCAAGTATTTCCTTCCATCGAGATTGAAGAGGTACAATCAATACAAATTTCTGAGCCTGAATCCATAGCCATTATGTCTGGAGAAAGAGAGCCTGAAGGTCCCTCTTCAGAAGAGGAAGAATTCAAGAAATATTTCTATACTTTGACTAATATGGTTAAATTCCTCTATGAAGAGAGGAACACTAGAATGGTTGGAGAGAGTTCTAAACCTCCACATGGAGAAGGAAGCTCAGAGGACAAAAAAGATGAGAAGAAGGATTCCAAAGGAAATGGTGGAAATCCACCTCCATCTCCACCATCTTCATCATCTCACACAACATCATCTTCCACTACCACCACTGTAACTACCCATACTCATTCCAAAACCCCAAAAGGAAAAAATCCATTACTGAAATTGGACATAAAATTTGAACTTCCCATGTAAAATGGAGAGGTGAATGCAAAAAAGTTGGACAACTGGATTCGACAGCTGGAAGTATACTACAGAATTAAGAACCTTTAAGAGGATGACATAAAGATCCAGTTGGCTTCACTGAGGCTAGAAGGAGTTTCACTAGTTTGGTGGGAAGAAAAGACTCAAGAGGAAATGAGAATCCATGGTAAGATATCCATCACTTGGGTTGAACTTGTTTCTGCAATTAAAAGATAGTTTTATCCTTTAGCCTATATGCAAAAAAACCATTATGAGTTGGCAGAATTTTAGGTAGCTTAATGGCCAAACAGTCCAAGATTATACACAGGAGTTTAGGAAAAGATCTTTGTTATTAGGAGTCAATTTGAATTCCCAAGATGCATTGTTGAAGTATATTGGGGGTTTACATTCCTATCTGAAATGTACTATCCTTATGTTCAATCCAACTAATTTAGATGAAGTATGTGTGCACATAGTTGCAGGAATCGCCCCCCCCGGATCCCAAGCCTGAAGCGCGCCACCGAGGCGAAGCGTCCAAGAAGCGCTGTCTGAAGCGCGATTCCATTTTTAGGTGGCGCGATTCCGTGGAAAAATGGCGATTCCTGCCAATTTGGGTTGCGGCCACCCTGAAGCACGCTTCCGCCGGCGCTTCGGGCATGGGGTGGCGCCACGCAACCTGCCCGAAAGCGCACGCCACCCAGGCGCCACCCGAACGCTTCCGCGCGGAACTCATTTTTTTTTAATTTTTTTTTAAATTAAGCTAACTAAAGTTTAGGGGGTGGGTTGGGGGTGGGTTAGGGTGAGTTTAGAAAACAATAAAGCCCCCATTCTCTTCTCATTTTCTCACTTTGAGTTTATGAGAGTTGGAGAAGAGAAGAGAGGAGAGGAGAAGAGAAGAGAGGAAAGGAGAGGAGAAGAGAGGAGAGCTTGGAGGAGTGAAGAAGGAGGAGCTAGGAGAAGGAGGAGGAGCTTGGAGCAAGAGCTTGGAGGACTTCATCTACAAGAGCTAAAGAGGTAAGTTCAAAGCCCAAACTCCTTTGTTTTTTTGAAAAAAAAAATTGTATTTTTCTCCTCCCTCTCCTACTCTTTCCCATTGTTTCTACTTGCTCCTTTATTTACAGGTTGTCACTTACCTGATTCATATTCCAAGATGCGTGTTTCTTTTTTGGCTTTCTATTTGTTCATTTCCACTCTGGTTTTTATGATTGGCAAGGGTTGAGGAATAGGAGGGGAGGAGGAAGGGGATGACTTGGTCCCTAATAGGTAGTGAACACCATGTATGATTGAGGGAGGAAGGGATGAAGAGAGGGGATGAGATGGAACTTGAAGGGGGACACTGAAGGACAAGACTTGAGAAAGGGTCCATCAAAATCCCTTGTGACTATGTGACCAAACTTGATGGGGGGAAGGGTGGTGGATCTTACAAATTTGTGTGCCCTCATGGTTGTCATGGAGGAAAACCATATACGGGTTCATATACCCGTCTGAGGAGGCATCTTTGTGGGGTGCTGGACAGTGATGAAAGAAAGGGTTCTGTGGGGATGTCAATTTGCCCAAACATTTCAACTGAAGAAAGAAGAAAATACATCCAAATAGAGATGGCTGCACAACAAAAAAACAAGAAACAAAGAACTCATTTTGAATCAAGTGCAACCTCTAAATTTGGTAGTTGC
>APFE030885069.1:103576-137312 GCA_000404065.3 Pinus taeda
TACACTTTGCCGCTACATTGATGATTTCCGCCGTCGACTGATACTCTTTGACACGCTTGAAGCCTGCTGATTTGATCTGATACACTTTGAACTCTGTGAATGATCTGCTGCTGTCTTTAAACCGGATCCTGTGGCACGATTTGGGCGATTTCGGGCATTTTCGGCGCGCAGTGGGCTCAGCAATCGAAAGGTTCCCTGAAGATTCCTTGAAATGGCCTATTTCCCATAGCGATGCGCAAATAGCGCTTCACGCTATTCGCGCATCGAAAAATGCCTCTGTTTCTTGATCTGGAGCTCCAAAGTGCGACTTTTCTCCTTGCGCGAAGCTTTTTCGGCTTTTCTGACTGCTGACGTAAGCACTGCGTCGGCTGTACGGCGGATGACGTCATCAGTGGGTCCCTGGTACAGTGCGACATGGTGGGGTACTGGTGGACTGTGGTAAAGAGACTCCGATGTGATATAGCGATATCGCGTCGGCGGGGAAAGAGGGGGATCATTAGGTTGGGCGTGTGGTGCTTGTGATTTCCGATATGCGATATCGCAATATCACATCGGGGAAGACGGAGGGGTGAACAGACTGGACACTCGGTGCTTGCGATCGCCGATTTCGCAATGTCGCATCGGCGGGGAACGGGTGGGCAAGGTTTTGTGTGAAAGTGAGATGGCAAAGTTACGATGCGAAAACGGCTTTGACAGGGAAAAAAGGTAAGTAAGTGGGTGCAAAGGGCCTTTGAAGTTTCGGAAGGGGTCCGACTACTTCGGGGGAGTTTTATACTTAGGAAGGAGTCCAAAGTATGTGGAAGGTGGTTTCAGAGGTTGGGTTCTTGCTTAGTTTTTGATAAACTAAGCAATTCCCAGGGCATGCTATGGTTATATTTCAACTAGGGGGGGGGGAATATTACATAGGGGAATTTACTTAATATTAATACGGGGACGGGAAACATAGGGAGCTATATAATAACGTTAGTGGTTAATGTGGAGATGATAAGAAAGTGCTAAGTTCTGGGGAACTTAGGCTGTTGCAGGGGGAAAGGACATATTTCGGGAGAGATATGGAAAACTTGAGCAAAGCAGATCTTTACTCAACCAGAGTGATGATGATGATGAACTAAAGAGGTGTCAAGCAGATCTTGACCTCTTTTTGGGGATGTTAGTTAATGATTGGGGGAAAGCAACGAAGGGGAGTTAGTTATACCTCATTTGAGCCTTTTGCTTACAAACCTTTGCTGATTGTGTTCTGCATGATAGGATACCTGCAAACTTGGAACTTGTTAGCAATTCAACAGCCTCAGAACTACCTACCCAACCTACTTCCTAGCATTTTTTCTTCTTTTGCTTGGGGGTGCACTTAGGCTTGCAAACCCATCGTACATTTTTCTCTTGATGTTTCCTATCTACATACTACCCTTATTTCTTCCAGAACCCAGATTAAACTGTTGGACTCTCTTGTTTCTCTACCTATCTAAGAGTCTGCCAAGATTAAACTGTTTGGACATACTTACAATCTCTATATTCTAAAACATGAAATTTAAACCTAGGGAGACCAAGATTAAACTGTTTGGACCTCCCTTTAACTAAAAGTAGCGATACCAGGAAACTTTTACAAAATTTGAAGGCAATTGAATGAATCTTGAAGAAGCCTTCTTCATTTGGAGACTGTTTGAGCAAATATGGAGCATTGCAGCAAGCAAAGTACGACATATTTGGCCTGTGAAATGCCAATCATGAAAAATGAATACCTGCTGCAGCAGGAGCTAACAATCCTAATGGCAACAAATTTAGTTTGACTATAGTGGTGATGGCTCCAATTTATATAGGGAAATACTTAATCATGTATGTTATCCGTCTCTTTGTCCGAGGGGCCAGCTAAGCAAGACATGATTCTTCATGGGTTTTCTTTGGAAATTCACATCTCTCTACAATATTAGGGCTAATATAGCTAAAATTAGATACAAAGTCAATTAAAATTGAGAATGATAAGCTTTTTACCATGATTTCCATTTGAATGATCATTGATTGATGGTCTGCCTACCTATTGTCCAATGTAGCATAAACCTTGGGCATGCTCTGGCCAAACCATTCATGGTTGTTTCCTATTCTAAGTTGTATAACTTTGTGCTAGTCTTCTGCAGTTTTGGGAAATTTCTTCACCAGTGGTTCTCTCCACATTCCCAACACTAGAAGGTTTCTTTCCCTAACCCTTCAACCTTTTCATTTACTAATTTTTTAGTTTCATTTTTGTTGATTGAGGGATTTTGCTTAAATTTGTTTCTAGTGGAGGTATTAAACTTAACCTTTCTCCCTTGTTTATATCTTGACGTCCTTTGTCCCTTCCCTTTATCTTTCTTCTTCCAGTTATTCCAAACCTCAGTCTTATGCCTAGATTGTTCATAACAATCTTGGGTCTTATGAATAACCTCCTCCAGGGTCTTGGGCTCATCAAATTCTATTCTATCCCAATATACATGTGGTAGACCACTAATATACCTATGGATCTTAGTCTTCTCATCCTTGATATAAGGTACATGCCTTAGAATTTCCCATAATTTGCTAGTATACTCCTCAGGTGTCAACTACCCAATTTTTTGTTCATAGAATTCCTTGACCTTGTTGTCATAATATTTCTTAGATAGGTATTTTTCTCGGAATTATTTTTCAAACTTCCTCCATGTCATCTCCTTCTCTCTGATACATTTGGTGTTATTGAAATCCTCCCACCATATATCAATCTTTCCTTTTAAAGTGAAGACAACTACACGGGCCTTCATATTCTCAGAATAATCATGCAGTCTGAAGTACTTCTTTATTCCCAAGAGCTAGGCCTTTGCAACTTATTCTTTCTTGACTTATCCATCAAATTTTATAGGTTTTTCTTTTTTGAATTATTCTTTCATGGGAAACTTTCTAATCTTCCTTTGATAGTGATTCCTCCTAACTGCATTGTTTTATGGTTTGCTAGGGTTGCTTGATTCTCTTTCCAGAGTGTTGAGTAAGATTGTTTCTTCTTCTGCATGCCTTTGCCTCTTTCTTGATTGTATACCTTTGGATCTCTTATGATACAACTTATACTTTTGGATCTATGATGGAATATCCTTAGGCTTTGTCCTGTCCTAATGGTTGGTGCTAATTTTCTCCAGTCTTTACCTTTGTAGGTTTCATAGGATTTGTAATAATATGGCATTTGCTTCTGCTTCTTCTCTGACAATATTTTCGTGATCTTCCTTGCAACTACTTATTTCAACTCTTATAATTCTAAGAGTGTCCATTAGTTCAGGAGTGTTCTATTCTTTCATCTACCTAATTGACTCTTTTTCAGGACCTTGTTGGGATCTATTTACACAATATTGTTCAAATCTATTGCTCATTTTTTCTCTTTCTTTCTTCAGTTTGATGTTTGTCTATATACTTTTACACACACACATAGATGTTAGCCAAACAAAAATAAAAACACAATTATCACAGGTACTTGCCACCTTGGTCTATTGATCTAAAACATCAAATCTCAGTTAGCACATATATAATATGCATTCAATAATCCTATAAAGCCATACTTCACATTACTTTGTATTTTCAATATCGTCACACATCTGTCATCAAAAAGGAAATATAGAAAATCAAGCATATCAAGCATATCCAACATTCATCTAGTGTGTTCATGCCAGCCTCTTCAAGCCCGGTGCTTAAACCAAGTGCTTTGATACCACTTTGTAACATACCCCCTATTATCCCTAGCCCTTACTAAGGGTAGAAGGAGGTAGTTAATATACTGATCCAACCTCCAAGGTACAGTTACGGAGATGGGGTCTAATTTTTTTTTTCTATTTTACAACCTTTTCAAAAACTTAGAACCAATAAAACCATTGTGTTCATCTTGTCAAGACCTTTGCAACAACATAATATTTTCCTCAATTTTCTTCCCAAATTGGGAGTTATGACCCTTTAAAGATTTGGTCTCCTTGACTCTAACGTGACTTCCTGGTCTGCCACATTGAACCACATGGATATCAACACAAATTCCCCATCAACCTTAGGTGGAAACAACCATGTCTTATCCATGTAACCTTGGCTTAAACCACAGGAATCTCCCCATTAATGCCTCCACGTGATTCCTTTGATGATCAGGAGGTGGAATGACAATCTTTTAATGTTAAAAAATGAGAGGACATTTCATGTATCAAGGTCTATCACCACATGACCCCCTCGTCCCTCTACACTTTGAAATGACTTTGAATCTATACAACGGTTGGTGATTTGGCATATTATTGTTGACTGTCATTGATATTTCTGTCTACCAACCTCCGTTAATGTCGACCAACATTATACTCATGTCTCTTGGTTTCCACCAATGTCCTAGCGCACCAGGATGACAACCTTGCCATCAATTTCTAGAGATAATCTCCATCTTGACGTATGTATGTTACTAATTTACCGAGTTTCCTCCAAAGCCACATGCCCTATGGCCGAGTGATTGACGATTTATTAATAAATGTTGCATACATTTTCTTTTGTCGATGATTGTTTGCTACCATATATTTGAGGCTCCAGTAAGTCATGCTAACATCACTCGATCCACATGCTTCCTATGGGAGTGCCACGTATCAATCATATTTGGCCCATTTGGACCTACCAAAAGGTATATTTTAGGTGTCATGTTTCACACCATAATGAAACTATGTCACCCTTCTAACCATGTCAACTGCCACATTGGCCATGGGTCTCATCTAACTCTAATCCTGACCTAGAGAACTAGCCCGAACCCTGACCTAGAGGTCCCACCTGATTATACAATTAGGACTGACCAACCCGATCCAGATTTGACTAGGACAGAACCCCAACTAGAGTCAATCCTTTATCACGGTTGATTCCCAACCTTTTCGACTTTCTAGTCCAACCCCACTTAAGCCTATTTTGATATCTTTAGATTTCGTCTTTTTCCAACCTTCTATACTTATAATTTATTTGTGAAATTTCTTCGAGCCCCTCCATATCCCCTTCCTCTTATCCCACAATAGTGGCGACTTTACAATTCAATGGTTGTGATGCAAATGCATACCCCCACTCATGGTATGGAAAATAGGGGTGTCTACTATCGTGGTTTTGGAACACAGTTTTGTTGCCCACAATCAAAGACCACGATATAACCTAACCATCCAATGACCACTATTTAAACATGAACCCCCACCCCCTTGCTAACCTAGACCTTTATTGAATCCCCACCATCCAAATCATGTTCAATCTTTACTATTGATTTACTTTTGGGCCCATATGTCCCATATACACCTCCTGTCTCAGTGCTTGGTCTCAGTAGTCCTATGGACTTCGAGGTTAAGCCTAGTCCTTAGAACTCCTAGCTTCCAACCCACACATAAATATATGAATGTATGTATGACATCATGCTATCTTTCCTGAGCTTGCAATATACCAAGTCGAATCGCCCTGTAATAATATTTGGATATATATATATATACACACACACACACACACACACACATATACCCAGAGTTATCCCTCTATGATTTTAGTTAAATGAAAGGGGTTATACCTCCTGAGATTTGGTGTTGGGCACTGTGATTTACATAGACGTATACATATTTATATAAACACATAGCCTACAACTTAAACTCGACAAGACTATCCTCTCTAGGCTATTAAAACCCCTTCCCAATTTGAGTTGTACATGCATATGTATTATATGTATATATAATATGTATAAGTGCTCTCTCTCCTGAGCTTTCTCTAGTCATATAAAGACAAATTATATAAAAAATGTTCATTAAGACACAAAGATTATACAACGACAAGTAATTTTCCCATTTCTTATGCTCAAATAATTAGGTAATTTCAAGCTAGGAATTAAACACGGGAATTGAACCATTCCTTAGAATTTCCTCGCAAGATATTAGCATCCCTTAGTAGTTCCACAACAATGTAATCAATACAGTAAACACATATATGGTATCCACATGCAACATAATAAAAATTCTAGGAATTTAGCTTACCGATGCATGACAAAAAATTATAAAATCCATAGGGAATTTAAACATTTCAACCAACACTTTCATGCACCAACATCCTATAGCCATGCAACATTTTTCAGAGCTATACATTAAATTCCATAAGAAAAATTTTTAACATCACAACTTTTAGGCAAATGCATTCATTTACCATAAGGAAAATGACCAAACTAAAGGTGGGACTTCAATTTTCGACCCAACCTTAGACCCACTGCAACCAAAATCACTTGCACTAATCATGCCCAAGCAAGATCCATTATCCAAGAGGAATTTTCTTCTGTAGTTTCAGCTGGAGGCCATACTTAGCTCAATGAGGATAGGAATCACTTATATCTTTCGGTGTTTTATTAGCTTGGAAAACACAACATAAATTCACAATAATGGGTGGTTTATCAGTTGTGGAAAGCACTTCTAAGAGTGGCTTTATCAATCTAATAACAAGCACCATGGGTGGTTTGTCAAATATCTCTTAGTAAGCACCCTTATACATTTGGTTTCTCAACCCTTAGCAAGCACCCTGAGTGGTTTATCAGCCAATTCTCGGCAATCACTCATTCTCATCTCCTCAATATTTTCTCAAACTCCTCCTAGTCACAATTTCTCATTTTAGGGAATTTCTTTCCCTCAACTGATAGTCCTTTCTAGCGCTCCACCAAAAAGAAGTCCAACCCCTACTTTTTTGTGCAATTCCCTTTTTATTTTTCTCCTAGGTGTCTCTTCATGTTCCTCTTGGAAGCTTCCTCTAAATTTTCTTGATAGCTTCCCATAAATTAAACAATGGTGTCAGCTAGCTCCACTTAGGCTTATTTTTCCTCTTCCTTCCTAGATAATGGATCTGTGGTCCCACTCTTCAGACCATTACTAAGATTATATTAATTCAGTATCATTGCATTACAAAAATTAGGGGGAAGTCCACCAAGGGTGTCACAAACACCATGTAAGTTCCTCGTTGGGGTCCTTATTAGGTTTAATAGTGTCAGAAGGATAATCAGATAATAACATTTCCAAAATTCCAGATACCCAACACCCAACAACCTAATATCCATCACTTAACACTTCGGCCATTTGTTTTTGTTAACTGATGCAATGTGGGGTTTGTTATTATTGGGGTTGCATGACATCATGCACATCATGTTTGTTTGATATCCGAATTCCAATCTCTTAGTCACTTGACCAGTCTCTTAATGGTTCCCGAACATCCTGTTAGTCGATGGAAGTGCAGGTTCTATTTTCATTGGGGGATTTTCTTAGTCATTGCCAATACATTCTCCTGATAGTCAGTTTTTGAAAGTTGATATTTGTTAGTTGGAGGCCTAATAACCTTCTAGCTAGGCTCCTATTCACAAACCTAGTTGTACCATATGACCAGTGGCTAAGGCCAAAGACCCTAAACCCAAATTCCATAACCTAATGCTACTTTGTTACATTCATAGACATTCCGATGATATATCCCAAGGGATGAAACTATCTTCGCCATATGTTAGACCTACCCAGATCTTTTGATATCACAAAGTTTGAGATATATTTGGTTCAATGAACTCTTGATAACCCTGGGCCCAATAACTTGACAGTCTAATACTCATGGAATAATGGCTTGATATCCCATTTTCTTCCAACTCTTGATCATAGCTGTTGATCGTCATGAGACTAGGGGCCAAGGAAAAATACTTCCAGCTTTGAAATTTCAACCTTTGGAAACATTGTCCCAAAATCAAAGAGGGGTAAATCCACAAATTTCTCTAAGATATGATAGGGATTCTAAGCCTATTATAAAGGTCTAAGATTGACTCCAAAAGGGTAGAAAAGTTCCCAGAAAATCTCTTAAGGCTCAAAAGTCTCCAACAACCTCTAATGGCTTCCAAAACATTTCCCTCAATCATGAAATTTATCCAAGAAAAGAAAAAGATGGCCAGTGGCCAATCCCACAATCCTAACTTATCTCTAGAGGAAAGAATATTCTAAACAAAGAGGAACCACCAATTCTTCTCACTACGCAATACTTTAAGACTACTGTAAAAGACAATATTAAATAGTATCACGCTACAAAGGAGTTATCCTTATAAGAGACAATAGCTAATGACTAATCATAATTACAACTTGATTCAACTCATCATCCCACCATACTCAATTATTCACATACATCATTCAACTTATTATCTATACTTATTCAGGGGACTATCATAATTAATTCCTAGTTATATCCTTACAAACATGCACAATAATAGTCTTAACACTTCAACACTGAATTAATAATGTTATTATAGCCAACTCTACCATTCCATTACTTGACATGCAACACCTTTTTAACATATGACGAAGGTTACCATATGATACATCGTCCACTTATAAAAGAAGCATTAGTTGACCTTCAAGAATTATACAAACACATTGAACTCATTACTCTTCCCTATTTATTAAAACATCACAACAACATCCTGCTTATCATTTCCCCATTCACAACAATCCAACATTATAGAAAACATTAATGCATTTCAATAACAGGGAATAAATCACATTTATATGAATCACTTAGCTAGACTAGAAATTGAATAATGGGCTGCCACCCTCCACCCAACCATAAGCACAACTATGCTTTAGGTTCTCACAATTGGCCACCCCCAAGCAAAATCCAAATCATTGGGGGCTGAAATTGTAGAAAATGGCAACAAGAAATGATAAAAATAGAATCCAAAATTTCCAACTTAATTTGTCCTTGAATTAAACTGAGAATTAAAATCAAAATTTATTCTCATAGCAACTTGTAATAGTTAACTAGAGTGATTTGACTTAGCTAACTTAGGTATTTTGAGTTGGAAGTCTTTCCGAAGACATATATATGTTCTACCTATATTATAGGGGTCCATGATGAGTTAAGTATGAGTTGTAATTAGTTAACTTAGTTTACTAAGTTAAGTCTAGTTATATTAGTTCCAAAATGTTTGAGGAACTAATAGTGAGTTAACAATTAGTTGGTGCACTAATGCATTAACTAGTGCTACTCCAGTTAACTAAATATTCCCTCATCAAAAACTCATGCATGTCGATTATGAGAAATACCCAATTGAGACTAGAGTGCAAGGTTAGTGTACTATTTGTTGTATATTTTTCTAAGTTGTATAGATGGTGCATGAAATCAAGAAATGAACATAGAAGGGATTGTGCAGTTTTGGATACACTCATTTTCCCTTTAAGATGGGATAATCAGCCATAGGAATTTCGCAAGGAAATAGGGACTTGGAGAGCAAGAGAATTGGCTAAGTGTTGGCCAAGAGTTTTCTTGTGAGTTGGAGATTGATTTCACTGAGTGCTGGGATTATTCTTGAGAGAACAAGCATTGTATTATCATCTTGGATTTTTTATTTTATGCAATACAAATAGGGGGTTTTGAGTTATGGATTTCCCCATATATTTATTGTGTTATGTGCCATTGATGTTCTTCCTCTTGTCAATTATTGTTTTTCTCGATCTTTATGTGCTTCTGCATAAAGAGTAGCAATAGATTCTTGTCTCTTGTTTTAGTAGATTACATGAGCTTGTGAATCTACACGAAATTCTACATGGTATCAGAGCTGAGAACAATATACTAGAGGAGATTTCAAAGTTTTCAGTTTTGGGTTACAGGTGAAATTCGAATTTGCACTACATACTTTAGGATCGAAAGATGGCGTTCTACGATTTGTAGCTCAAGTATGCCTTGGATGGAAGCTCAAATTATATAGCCTATAAGGATAGGATGGAGGCCTTGTTGGAGGATAATGGCTTGAAGGAATTCATTGATCAAGACATTCCTAAGCCACCAGCATCAGATGCTTAGAATTTGGCCGAATAGAATAAGTGTGTGGCAAGGGTGAGGCAGATAATCCTTGAGGGAGTTCGAGATCACATTGTCTCGAGTCTCCATGGGAAGTAAACTCTGCATGCTATGTAGGAAGCAAGCAAGAAGGAGCTGACAATAGTGGCAATAGGTGAAGCTCTATCTTCACAATTTGAACTTGATTTCACTTTCATTGCATGCATGGACGACACTGCCATGGGAGGCATGTGGTATCTTGACAACGATGCTTCATTCCATATGTCGCAAAATAGAGATCTCTTTAATGATTTTGAGGAGAAAGACCTCAGGAAAAGCGTAGAGTTTGGAGATGACGAGAGTTATAGAGCTACCGAGATCAGTACAGTTACCTTTCAAAGGGAGTCTAAATCCCCTCTCAGGATCACATATGTGATGTATGTTCTAGGACTAAAGAAGAATCTTGTTTCAGTCGCAGCATTGGAAGACTATGGCTATGATGTGGTTTTTAGTGAGGGAAAGTTTCTCCTTAGACACATCATCACGGGATAGGTGAAATAGATCAGTGCACGGGTTAAGAACCTATATTCTCTTGAGGTTCAAGAAGCATGCAAAGCCTTGATGAGTAAGGCAAAGATCAGAGAATTGGTGGTTGAGTGGGATAGTAAATTAACTCTCAACATGCAGCCCCAGGAGAAGCCTCAGAAGAAACTTCAGGAAGTTCTGGAGCAACCACAACCAGAGAAGATGAGAGGAGACCAAGTGGAGAGATCCACTCAAGAAGAGAAGAAGTAGTCTTAGACAATTATGGAGCAACCAAAATTGGAGAAGCTAAGAGGAGACCGAGTGGAGGAATCTAGTCATGCAGAGACCTCCAGTAGGGGGAAATTTCGAGCCAAGTGGGTAGAGGGATCATATTCAGCCATACCTCCAGGTGTGAGGTCAGGTGATGTGAAGTGATAGTCCCAAGAGGGCTGAAATTGGGTAGGGTCCATTGAGTGGTTTTATCTCATGGATTGTACTTTGCTACGAGAGCCCAAAATACATAGTAGAGGGAAGAATCAATGAGATTAATGCAGTCAGAGATAATAGTGACAGAGGCTAAAGTAGTCAGACACTAAAGAAGCATAGAAGGGTTGACAACAATGTAAAAAGGAAGAGTCAACTGAAGAACAAAGTTTTCAGTTGACAGAGGCAATAATAGTCAAATACTTTGATGACAGATGCATCATTCTGATTCAGGTTGGATGTTTTTTGTTTCTGGAGTTGTTGTAGCAACAACACGAGAGAGAAGTGTTGCATGCAGAACATTCCAAAGGTCTAGGATCAAGATCGAGTTGAATTCCTTTCTTAATGAGAGGGAGTGTTGAAAATAGAAACAAGAAATGATAAAATAGAATCCAAAAATTCTAGTTTAATTTGTCCTTGAATTAAACTAAGAATTAAAATCGAATTTTATTCTCATAGAACTTGTAATAGTTAAGTAGAGTGAGTTGACTTAGTTAACTTAGGAATTTCGAGTTGGAAATCTTTTCGAAGACATGTATATGTTCTCCCTATATTATAGGGGTCTAGGATGAGTTAAGTATGAGTTGTAATTAGTTAACTCAATTTATTGAGTTAAGTCTAGTTATATTAGTTCCAAACTGTTTGAGGAACTAATAGTGAGTTAACAGTCAGTTGGTGCACTAATGCATTAACTAGTGCTACTCCAGTTAATTGAAGATTCACTCATCAGAAACTCATGCATGTCGATTTTGAGAAAGACCCAATTGAGACTAGAGTGTAGGGTCAGTGTACTCTTTGTTGTATAATTTTCTAAGTTGTACATATGGTGCATGCAATCAGGAACTAAACCTAGAAGGGATTACAAAATTTTGGATGCACTAGTTTTCCCTTTAATATGGGCTAATCATCCATAGGAATTGTGTAAGGAAATAGGGACTTGGAGAGCAGGAGAATTGGCTAAGTGTTGGCCAAGAGTTTGCTTGTGAGTTGGAGATTGATTTTACTGAGTGCTGGGATTGTTCTTGAGAGAACAAGCATTGTATTATCATCTTGGATTTTTGATTTAATGCAATATAGATAGTGGGGTCTTGAGTTGTGGCTTTCCTCGTATATTTATTGTGTTATGTTCCATTGATGTTCTTCCTCTTGTCAATTATTGTTTTGCTTGAGCTTTATGCGCTTCTATTGTAAAGAGTAGCAGTATATTATTGTCTCTTGTTTTAGTAGATTACATGAGATTGTGAATCTATAGGAAATTCTATAGAAACTTCACATGTGTTTCTATAGAGTTCAATTTGGAGGATGTGAAGGACACTGTCCTTCACATATAGGGTTCTAGGTTATTCTCTCATCCCCTTTTGCTCTCTTTCTCTTGGCACTACTCTCTCTCCATGTCTTGTACGTAATTTCTTTTATGCTCCCTTCCTTCTTCCTTGATTCTTTACCTTTATGGGATTACGTGGGTGCCGTAAGTCTCCAGAAAAGGTTGGGGCAGGGTATGTAGCTTCTTCCTTAAGGAAGTTTGGTACCACTTTCCCCATTCCCTCATAACTACTTGAAATTTAAGTAGTTCAACTACCACATCAAGGTCTTGGTCAATTACTTCAGTTAAATAAGAAATTTCTCTAATCCCCCTCGTAAATTTCCCCTCAATTAAGATTCCCTCCTAGGCATTTAGATCCATGTTGGATGATCTCTTCTTCAACTTTAATATTTAAATAAATATGAATATTACATCAATTGAAAATATGGAAAAATATCTAGGTTGGTTATTGCATCATTATAAATCTTAATTAAATATTAGAAAAATGTGGGGATTTAAAATGGGATGTTATACCTTGCATTCCATGGCTAATTTTTTGGTCAAAATAACTTTTAAAGCTTGTTTCATCTCTACCCAATTCTTAGTCTTTACAAGGTATCACTTAGCTATCAAGTCTTCCACCCTCCTTCTCCATTAGAACATTGTTGTGCCCTTCAAAGGCATTGCAACATCATTCACCTTGGTATCATTAGAACCACCATTCTTCTTTTCCAAGCACTATTCACTGTCCCAATAAAAGTTCCCTAATAAATTAACATCACAAGTTTAATTGTAAAGTTTTGGCTTCTCAACCTGGATATCTCATAGGGTTGATTGATTCACTTCCATTAGAAATTGACTTCTTCAATAAATTCATAGTGTCTTCTTAGTTATGCATCTTCAGTACCATAAGCTTCTAAACGACACAATCCTATCTAAACACAAAATTATCATCTCACAATACTTAGAAACCATGCTACTTTAGGTCTATTCAATCTTAGAGGGTCAATCTATATTCCAGAGATCAGTGTTAGTGATACATTCACCCACCTATTTTAACTACCTTTGGTAGGATTCCACCAAATGTTTCACCATCTTCTTCAAAGTAATACGTCTAAGCTTAGAATTTGTGAACATCATAGATTGGACTTGATCATTTTCTTCATGGCATGAATTAGTGGGGATGTCTCCACTCCTTGAGTTTTCCAATTCACCTGTACTTAATCACATTTCAAAATGACTCCTCTTCACTATTTTAACCCTCTTATTAAATACACCCTTGAAGGGGGAAGTTACCTTAAGAAGTGTGTACTCATTCTACCTAAAACCACAAAGAAACTTACCATAGCTTTCTACACTCAACACCTTCTATCACTTGTAAGACCTTGTGGAAATGAAAAGTCTTGGATGTTATGCAGGGTATAACTCTTCCATGGAAATGCACAAAATGACTTAGAAACCATCTATTCTGGAAGATAAAATACTTTCTCCTTCAAAAACGATGGTGAAGAGAACTTACTCTAATACAATATTTTCCTTTCAAGGAAAGTGGGATTGCTTAAGTGCCACCTATCATGATAGGGATAGTTGTGAAGAGATTCAACAAAGTTTCTTTCAATAATTGCTATAATACCACCTATCATAGCCCTAGATTCACAAACATTTTTTTTTATCCCACTTGTTGTCTTGGTCTTCTTGAATAGAGCAAGCCTTCAATTAATGAACATGTTGTCAGCCTTGAAAATCCTTCTCTTCTTCATTGGAACACTCTTCCTTGTGGGATACCAATATTTTCTTGGTCATCCAACTCACTCACAAAGTTCCAAGTCTCAAAATTGTCCACTTTAAGCCTTACTATATCTTTGGTTCTACCCCAGGATCAAGTCTTAAGGACCTTCACTTTATATAAAGGAAAGGTGCCCAATCGAATACCTTGAATTAAGGGAATCGTTTTCCTTTCCATGTTCTACATGGAATTATGACTCCAATTTCATTCCCAAATCATGTGACATTTACAACCATTTCCTTAAGGTAGGGGTGTGCACTACACTTCATTTCCCAAGGCATACACCTCGCAACCCATGCAATGCCTTCATGCCCAACAAATTTTTTAAAGTGATTAAGGCATCCCGATCCACTTAAATATTGGGACTACTCTTCTCCTTGGAACATGCCTCCAGCCTTGATCTTCCCATAAAATTAATAGTGTCCCTACTCCCTATATTATCTAACATATGTGTTATCATCTTATAAATATGTACTTGTTAGCACCATTCCACTTCTTCCCTAATCTTTGAGTGCTCACAATCCAAAATATTTTCCAACAACATTGGAAACCATAGAATGTTGCATTATGCTACCAATTGTTCAACAAAGGTGATCATGCCACTTCGTGATAGGTTACACCACATATATCTTCTTATGATTTATGGAATGCTCAACTAGTGCAACCACTAAATGCTCCAACTAAACACTTGTTTATGATGTGATCAACCAAGGATTCTCACCATGTATGCTTCATGATGGTGTTATACCCAATGAACCACTACAACTACTCACTTCCTACAACCTACACTCATCTTTGGCATATGATGACTTCTTTGTCCAACTCCAACATGCCATTCACTAAGGCTTTTAGTACTCTACGATCACAACAATAGCAATATGTTGAACCCACAACAAACACCCTTTGCCACCAATTTTTCCATCCTAGTGACTACCTCACCCATATGTTATGTCTAAACCTATTCATGTGGCTAAGTGTATTAAGTGCCCAAGTTGTGGATGACTTCATCCCTCCTTGCCATTGTTTTCGAGATCAAACAAGGGTAAGGTGCCTAACATTCACATGGTAAAATGAAAGGCCTTCCACTTGGGTGAGACCCAAACTTATTCAAAACACCCCATGACATACATCCTAGTTAATGGGTTCTTCATGGGCATACCATTCATCTTTTGATGTAAATATAAATATATGGAATGAGAGGAAAAGTGTGGTTAATTGTGAAGTCCTTATATTTTCTTTCTTGTTCTTTATGGAGTCTACTTGAACTCATCTTGTGTTCTTTACATGTTTATTCTACTATTATCATGATAGAAAATTCTCATTAGCTTTTCCATGGTTATGACCATATAGCCAATGGGTTTTCATGTAAAATATCCTCACTGGTCCCAAGACCACTTAGGAAGAAGTTGGCTTCAAAAAGTAGCTAATCCAAAAAGGAAGATGCAACAACATGTTGAAACTAAAAGCAAGCTTCTGGTACTTGGTGGTGAACATAAAAAGAATATCAACATATTGTCCAAATAAAATAAATGCAAAAATATACAACTATTAATCATGAACTAATTAATCCAAGCATTTAAGAGGCGGAAATCCTAGTAACAAAATTACATAAAAATACAAAACACCCTATTCATGAATCTCAACTCCTACCTTTAGTAATCACTTACTCAAAACACTAAAAGATAAGATCACCTTATATAAGCACACCCCGTGATTACCTCAATCAAAAGAGAAATAAGGACAAAATCTTTTGTCCCTCGATTTAAAAAAAATCATGAAGAAAGAATTTTAACAAAATCCATGCAAAGAAGCAAATGAAATCCTAATGTGATTAGTAAAGAAACTAAAAACCTAATCGTATTAGTAGAGAAACCAATCCTCTAAAAGTGTAAAAGTTATCAATAGGGACTCTCTTTATGACATCTATCGAAGTACTCAAGAATGTGAGCACCATCAAAAGTATATGTGATGTGTAATTCCACTTGCAAAGAGGGCATCACAATTTAGGACAAGACAGCTAAATTGGGGAGGTGGGGTTGATATTGATGGAAAGGCTTAGCAATGTGTTTCCCTTCTAGTGGATGCAAAAAACAAAAATCACTCATCGGAGGACATGGTCCTCTACAACACCATAATATTGGTCACATGAAATGCATGTCATCCACTCTTGATACAGTACTAGTGTCCTCCTTTTCGGGGCCAAGGAGGACTGTAGCCCATAAGAGATGATCATGCCTCTCCATCTCTTTATGTAAAGATGATCATGCCTCTATCTCTTTATGTAAAGAACAAAAACATATACAGGAAAATGTACTAAATAGGAAAATGTTTGGATGTTTCTCAGTGTAGCTAGTGTAACTTCTGTTTCGTACAATGCTCACAGCAACCGGCTGGTCTTGTCTAGCAATGGATGTCCATCACGCCAGGGGTCTAGCTCTCAGATAAGCATGGAATTATCTAGTAATGGATGCACCATCATAGTTTGCTCCACTGAATGTTTTCAGTGAGATATCTCACAAACACTGACATTGACACTGGTTCATATTTAAAATAGTAAATAAAAATATTGTATAGACATTTTTATGTTGATTGCAGATTTTGTACCTCATACTGGCATGGAGATTTGCTACATGTCCATTAAAATACCAGAATCTACCTCGGGCATAAATTAAAAAACTAAAGTGAATTGAATTGCATCTTTCCTCAAAGTGGGCTTAATGCTATTATGTGCAGGTAACCATGGAATCATAGAACAAAGCTAAAGAATATGAACTCACATACATTACAAATAGAATTAAAATAGATTGCTACTTGGTATCAGGACTGATTCAGATCATTCTGCAACCATTTATACAAAAAAACACATTGATTCGGAGTTTGTATTACTCAAAACAACACAAAGCTAATAGCCCAACACATTTCAACAACAACCAATTATGCTTGCTGACATAGTTGGTCAGACATGAGAAGAAATACAGTAGCGCAAAACAATATTTTGCAATATATCTACATAACGTTACAACAGACTTGTGTTAATTAGCATAAGGTCCTCTTCATCAAAATCCTCATGTGCCTTCTGAGTTCGTAACCCACATCATCAGTGGGAAGCTCATACCTACAGACAGGACAAGTATTTCTGGCCTTGAGCCATGGATGAATGCAATTCCAGTGAAAAACATGGGAGCAAGGCAAGTAGGTGCCTGCCTCGAAATCATCCCCACATATTGAACACACTTTCTGGGTTTCTTCATCTTTGGATCCAATATCATTTATAACTAAAGGAAGACACAGAACACTTGCAACAGAGGCAGGACATGGATTCCCTTTAAAGTAGTCATTGTTATTATTATTATTGCCTTCTAGATTAGTCAACACACTGTGAAGCCTCTGATATCTGTTAATGATATCAACATATGAAACCAGAACGGCTGTCTGAGTGTTGAAACCTACCATTAATCCAGGCACACAGAAACCCAACTTCAGAATGTTTTCGCAGAGGTATTCTCTTATCGACTGCGAATAGCATCTGGATTTGAGTTGCAAATCATGATTTGCAGGGATCTTACCCACAATGAAATTCTTGTAGAGAAGTGGATCGACCCCATATTTTTTAGCAGCTTCAAGGCATTCCTGATCCTGAGCTTCGTACAGTATGAGCAATATCAATGCGGCATCTGTATCCCCCCACACTCCATGACCCAATTCAGATACTGTCTCCTTATTCTCATATCTTTTCACATACAAACTTCTTGGAACATTTTCCTTCGCATTACCAATAGAATATAATTTTCTAGACCATAGAGGCTCTCTATCCCAATCAGAACTACTGAAATTGATCAGCCCCTCTGCGTCCATATCCTCCATGAAAGTTGTGATTTTTCTCAGCAAGCGCAGAATGACACGCCCAACCGCCATCTTTTTCTGCAAAGTAGAAAGGTTTGCAACGTACCCAATTATTCGCTCGGCTTCCCAACAGGATTCCAGCGTTCCCTGAAGCCTCTGGAATTGTATGCGACATTCAGAGGCTAAAATCTGAGCCAAACTGTCCAATTCATGGCTTCCCAGATTCAGTAGACTTTCGTGAATCAAATCCGCGGCTTCTCCCTTGTGCTCGGCCATCGAATTTCGGGTGAAAGCTCAGAGTTCGCTCGGACAGCACCTTTGGTAACTCTTCTCCTTCGTACTTATTTGTTGTGCTTCTTTCTGTTGGAGAACTCTTGCACTACCTAGTGCTTAATTTGACATTTCTTTTGGCGTTTTTCATTGGAAAAAGCATCCTTTGCACACTATATTTCCCCTGCTCCCCTTGTTTCTCATAATGGATCTATAGGATAAATGCATAACAATCCAAATAATTCTTCCGGGGCCTTTTGGGAATAGTCAACGGTAGGTAAGAAAGTAGTATATATGAATTAGTACAATGATATTAGTAAATATAGTGAATATATAGTTAGGAAAGTAGTATACAATTTGAGTGAGTTTAATGGTTAAGAGTATGTGTTTCTTCCTAAGAGATTACAGGGTCAAAACTAGAGGGGTAGAGTATGTATGCTTTTGTAGACTTAGCAGTCAAATTGCTATGCGGAGGTGGGTCCCTTGTTCCACAAACCAAGGGGTCTCATACACCAATTTGGTGTTTGGCTTGGCCATGAGCTAATTATAATAATATATGAATTAGTAAATATACTTAATATATATGGGTCCTTTATCCCATAAACAAGGGGCTCTCATATACCAATTTGGTGTCTGGCTTGGTCATGGCCTAATAATAATAATATATGAATTAGTAAATATAGTTAATATATACGGTTCCCTTGTCCCATAAACAAAGAAATTTCATATACCAATTTGGTGTTTGGCTTTGCTTTGGTCGTGACCTAATAATAATAATATATGAATTAGTAAAATATAATTATCATCATATAGTGATATGGGGTTTAATTGTAAGTTTTGTTGGGTGAAACCCATGCGATGGAGGTTCAAATCTCATTGAGTATATGGCCTGTTGTGTCTTGGCTAGAAGAGTAGGTGACCCCCAAGTGGACGCCTCGGCTTTTGTTGAGGCATAAGTTAATTGCGGCTAGCCTAGGTTTATAGTGGCAGCCAGTTCGATTTGATCCTAGGCCTATTCAGGATAACTCTCACCCGTTACCAAATATATATATATATATATAAAACCATTTTTATAGACTTATTAACTTATTAAAAATATATAAATGAATAAGCAATTAATATATATGTATATAGATATACTAAAAATTTACAGAAAGAAAAGAATCTTGAAATGGATTTATTATGCCATAAGAATTTTAATGGTACATTTCATTACTATAAGATCTTAGTCTTTTAAATATGAAATTGATGGTTTTTGCTGAGATAATATAATGGGTGAAGTTTAAGACAGATGGAAGGGTTTATGGTCGTTAAGAATGATTAATTAATTTCAAGAAATATTACCAGTGTTAGTTAAGATAATAATACCTTATATATATCTAGAATTTTTTTTTTAAGAAGAAAATTTTATTAGAGCAATCATGATAGACTTGTTGAACTAAAGATAGGTATAATTGGGAACTTATATGAAATAATTGGTCAGTATGTAATGGCTAATTAGAGTGCGAGCATGTACCTTACTTTGAGTATTATGAGTGGCCAAGTGATGAAGCTATTAGTTAAGCTTTTATTTTGTACCATAATTTATGTTGGTTAAATATGTGTTAGAGAAATGTGTTTAATCTTTTCATTTTTCGAATCTTCAAATGGATTTATCATGTCATAAGAATTTTAATGGTACATTTCATTATTATAAGATCTTGGTCTTTTAAATATGAAATTGATGGTTTTTGCTAAGATAATATAATGGGTGAGGTTTAAGGCAAATGGAAGGGTTTATGGTCGTTAAGAATGATTAATTAATTTCAAGAAAGATTACCAGTATTAGTTAAGATAATGATACCTTATGTATATCCACAAAAAAAAAAAAAGGTTTATAAAAGTAAAGCCTATTAGAGCAATCATGATAGACTTGTTGAACTAAAAATAAATATAATTGGGAACTTATATGAAATAATTGGTCACAATGTATTGGCTAATTAGAGTGCGAGCATGTACCCTACTTTGAGTATTATGAGTGGCCAAGTGATGAAGCTATTAGTTAAGCTTTTATTTTGTACCATAATTTATGTTGGTTAAATATGTGTTAGGGAAATGTGTTTTATCTTTTCATTTTTCTTTATAAGAAATATATAATATATTTAAAATTTAATGAATTTAAATTAATTTTTATATATTTTTAAATGGGTCATTTTAGTTGTTAAACATATTTTGTAAATAAAAGTGTTGATAGTGATTAAAAAAAAATTAAATGGTTTTTATTATTTTTAATATTAGGTGTATAGATTTATAATTAAAAAAACTTTACATTTTGAAATAACTCTATCATTATATTGCATGATATTTTAAAGAACACTAGTTCTCCTAGCAAGTTTTTGAGGTTTCTAATTGGTATGGATCTAAAATTGGATTTAAGTAGCATTTCAAAGTTTGTTAAAGTTGTTAACTAAGTCCATACATCTCTTTTACATAATCCCATATTTCTTTTTATTTTTCATTTTCTATGATGATTAATTCATGAGTATACCAAAGGCTCTCAAGTTTGAAAATAAACTACAAAGATCTAACAAAATGACTTTGGAATCTCCCCATGAATATATAGAATCATAGGAGAAATATAGAGAAGAGAGATGATAAACTTCCAATAGACATAGAGGTAATCATTCATATCAAATTTTCATTGTTCCACAAAGAAATTAAATCAAATGGACAATAAAATTATAACAACTTTGGGAGAAAAGATGTAGGAAATGGAGCATAACTTACCAGAAATGGAAAAAAGATATGAAGAATTGAAACGTCGAGCAAGGTGGAGGGCCACCTTGAAGTCTAAGAAAATCTACATGACTCCATATAGGGGGTAATATTTTTCCCAGTACATATTTTTGTATAACAATAAATAATGCATGTAATGAGATCTAAAATTATATGAGAAACTTATTGTTTAATTAGTGATGTAAATTATAATGGAAAATGGTAAAATTTTGTAAAAGTTGTTAATAATTATTAATCAATCTACCATTGAAGGGAGTATATTACTAAGAAAATGTTATATTTTAAGCTTTTGTGGTAGTTTTTTGGAGTAGCATGATCCGGATTATCCACAGTATTATGTTCATTTTGTCGATGTTTCGAATCCTAGAGGGGATCCATCATCAAGACTAAATTTGATAGAATATGAATGATAGTTCCTTGAGAGAAGAATCCTCCGACCAGAGTATATATAAACCTAGAAATTAATAATTTTTTATAGAAGCCAACCCTTATATATGAATTCTTTTTATTTTTATTTTTATTTATTATAATAATTTTAGTTTAATTATTTTAATTTTGATTATTCTAGCTTTAATTATTTTAATTGTTTTACTTAATTGATTTTAATTATATGTTAGATAAATAAATAAATTAATTCATAATCCTTAATAAATACTAATTGTAGTTTATTTTTATAATGTATTGTAATTTTTATTATTTTTATAATTAGTTTTATTTTATTTTATCTTAATTAAAATTAATTTTATTTATTACTAAATTACTTAATTACTTGATTAAGCCATGAACCTTAAGTATTTAATTAATAGAGATGTAGATTATTAATCCTATTTATTCCATTGATTATAGGTTAGTTTTATTGTTTTAATTAATTTTCTTATTTTATGTAACCTAAGAATATAAAAATATTTTAATTAATTAATAATTAATAAATACTTTAAATTAATTAATTCATTTAATTAATTTATAATTATTTCTATTGTTTTTATTTTTTATTTTAGTTAATTAATCCTAAGTATCTTGTTAAGAACAAATTTATTTAATTGATTCAATTAATAATTAATTAATTTAACTTATTGATTAATAAATTAATTTATTCATAATTTCTTTTTTATTTTATTTTATTATTATTTTCCAATTTTTCCAATGTTAATTTTATTTAACCCTAATTACCATATTTTAACTGGCTTACCAATGATCCAATTTTATATGCACCATTGTGGTTGGTAATTCTTCATAAGTTGCCTTCCGATACTCCAAAGTTTAATGGAAATCCCGGAGAAGACCCCTCAAATCACGTCATGACTTTTCATTTATGTTGTTCTTTGAACTCCTTAAATGATGATTCAGTAAGACTTCGTCTTTTCCAAAGAACGCTCACTGGTTTGGCTACTAAGTGGTATATTGAATTGCCAAGAGCTTCTTTTAATAATTTCACCCATTTAGCCACTACCTTTTTGACCCACTTCCAGGTACCCATCAGATATGAAATTGGAACGGAACTTTCGACCAACTTTAAAAAAATGACTTCTACTCACAAATCAGATCATATTCATGAGTGGCGTCATCATCGTCGAATGGCTAAAACCTATGTTCCTGATCAGCTTCTAGCTGAGTGGTCCATTAAATCCTTATTTCCATCTATCACCGAGGATGTGGCTAAAGGTGGAGTTGTTATAGAAGAGCAAGTGATTTCTCGTGCCCAATACTTGGATTTAATTTACACACAATTCAGCATGCTCTATGACAAAATTCCACATGCATTGCACCTAAATCAATCCATTCCACTTCCATAATCAAGTAGGGACTCTCATGTCGGAGACGGTGTGATCAGTTCCTCGAGCATGCAAACGGCAAGTAAACCATCTGGTCAATCGCTTCCCTTTTTAAATCAAACTGTAAATGCATATGAGGTTCCTACTTCCAAGATTAATGTTGTGTCATCTGACAAAGGTAAGAATCAAAAGCAACCAGGAAGTAAGAAGAAAGGGAAAAATTAAAATAAAATTGAAAACCCTCCTCAAGAGAAATCCACTGATTCCTCTAATTCGGGAAAGGAACCTTGTTATCCATGTCTGATATGTAATGACAAGCATTTTACAAGAGATTGTCCTCACCGCTCGGAAGTTTCTAAGTTGTTAAAAACTTCCACCACATCTGCAGTGTTGACAAATCTGTTTCCAACCCCGGATACTAATATGGTTGCAACAGAAAATGCTTGCACATCCCAGGTATTAATGTTATCCATCTCAAAACCTAAAGATGAAATTTTTGTTCAGACACGTAGCAAAGATTATGGTAATCTGTCATCTTCATCAAATAATCAGGCCACTGATCAACCTGGTTCTTTGACTTCGACCACATTGGAAAATATTCCACTACCCATTGCACCAGAGTTAATAATAAAGCCACCAAAGGGAGTTGTGCAAAAATCAACGTTTAATCCTCGAGCTCGAGCTGCTCAAAATTATAACATAGTAGAAGATCTCACTCAGTCTCCTTCTATTATTTCGACGCTTGAGGTGTTACAAAATTTCCCCTCCCAGAACCAGGCTTTATTGTCGATAATAGGTGGAGTTGATCCAGCGGATTCTAATCTTGTGGTTTTTAATCACTCGGGATATAAACCACAGTTACCAGCACAATTAGCTTTTTTAATTTAGGTTAAATCTCTCAACAAAAATATTCATCGGGCAATCATAGATGAGGGAGCTTCTACCTGTATTATGTCAATGAGTTGCTAGAAAACACTGGGGTCAACTACATTGTGAAGATCACCAACCACATTGAAAGCTTTTGATGGACGAACATATACTTCATGTGGGATTTTGAATAGTTTGCAATTAGAGCTAGGAGGGAAATCAGTGACTGTTGAAGTTCGGTGGTTGATGGACCCCTTGACTACAACATTCTACTTGGACAACCATGGGTTTATGCTATGGATGTTGTTGTTTCCACGTACTTTCGTATGATCACATTACCTTATAAAGGTGGAATAACAGTTATCGACCAAACTTCATTTTTTGCCTCTATTTCTCAAGTTATGGGAAGCATTCTATTAGTTAATGGACCACCACTTTCACTTCAATCTGTTGGTGTAGGTCTTTTCAAAGATCCCTCCTTAATGGGTACTTTTACACTTCCTCCACCATCTGGAATTTCAGAAGTTTAAGAGTCGAGACATGCAATATGTTATCCTCTACTTAATCTGACTTAAAGAGGATCACCGATAGTATTAAAGATGAAAGTTCCAATGAAGTTATGATGCTAAGCCCTATCAAGCTTGTATAGAAATAATTTTTTCTTGCTTGCGCGACATTTCCAAATCCACAATCGTCGATTGAATAGGTAGATTGTTTGCTTGATTATGGTACTTCTTTGAATCCGTTTTCTCGTGTATATTCCACAGATGAAGGAATCATCTAATCCATGATGGTAGGAGAAGAACCATGGGAAGATTATCATCATCGTTCCCATCTTCCAAATTCGAGTGAAGATTATTCAAATGAGCTAGTACACCCTTCAATTGTAGATTTCTTTTCGAATTCTATCAGAATAGATTCAGTAGATTCTGAGTGTAATTTGTCTAACATAGAAGAAACCATTTCTATAAAAAAATTGACGAAGCCTAACATTGTAGAAAACATTCATGTCGGCAAATCTTGTTCTCCTTTGGAACTCAATATTTATCGTGCTCTATTTCATGAATTTAGAGATATATTCACATGGTCTTATGAGGAGATGTCGGGCATTGATTCAAGCATTGTTGAACATCAAATCAAAATGTACCCTGATGTCAAACCAATATGACAGTGGCTTCGACCTGTACATCCAAAGAAAGCTATTGCCATTAAGACAGAGGTTGAGAAACTTTTGCATGTTGGCTTCATTTACCCTGTACCTCTTACCAATTGGGTATCAAAAATTTCGAGTGTGTGTCGATTACCAGGATGTAAATAAAGCATGTCCAAAAGACAATTATCCTACACCCTTCATTGACTAGATTATTGACGAATGTGCCGAATGTGAAATTTTTTAATTCATGGATGGATTTTCCGGCTACAATCAAATCAATATCCGCCTAGAGGATCAGTGAAAAACTGCATTTATTTGTCCCTGGGGCACATTCATGTATAGAAAGTTACCTTTTGGCTTGAAGAATGTAGGGGAAACATATCAGATGGCAATGAACTATGCCTTCCATGACATTAAGAACATTGTACAACCATATCTTGATGACTTGCCTGCTCATTCACGAAAGCGGACTAATCACCTGCAGCATCTTAGAGCAATATTCTTGTGGTGTCGACACTACAAAATAAGGCTCAATCCACACAAGTGTGTGTTTTTTGTTGTCTCTAGTCGATTTCTTGGATTCATGGTCTCAAAAGATGGAATTCGACTCGATCCAACTAAGGTTCAGGCAATACTTGACTTGCCTCCACCTTTGAATTTATTAGAATTATAGAAACTTCAAGGGAAGGAAAACGCTTTGAGGAGGTTCATTCCAAACTATGCTGAAATGGCTAAAGGATTTACACGTCTGTTGAAGAAAGAGGTACCCTTTCATTGGAATTAGGTTACGCAAGCTTCCTTTAGTTCTCTTAAAGATTCCCTTATTAGAGCATCATTAATGTATGCCCCAAACTATCAACAAGACTATTAACTGTATCTCGTTGCTACAGATACAATCATCGAAATGGTTTTAGTCCAAGAACAAGATGGAATAGAACATCCAATATATTATTTGAGTAGTAATCTCAATGATACAGAAAGGAAATATTCTTATGTTGAAAAGTTAGCTTTGGTTTTTGTTCAAGTTGTGCAAAGGTTTCGTCACTATATTCTCTTGCGTAAAACTACAATTATCTCCGACTACAACCCTATGACATACATTTTGTCACGTCAATTGCTGGGGGGAAATATTTGAAGTGGATAGTTATATTGTAGGAATTTGATTTGGAATTTACTAAATCTAAATCAAAGAAATCTCTCGTATTTGCTGAACTACTTTCCGACCTTCCCTTATCTTCCAATGATTCAACATCAGAAACATCAATCTTGGATGAGTCTCTATTTCTAATTTCGTCAAGTGATCCTTGGTATGGGGATATACTGATCTATCTCCAGACCCAAGCTTTCCAGCACCATACCTCTCACTCTCAACAACGACGTATCCGATACCAAGCCAAAAATTATCTGATTGTTGGTAACACGCTTTATCGCCATGGTATTTATATGATTTTACGTAGGTGCCTCACTCATGAGGAAGCCAAGAAAGCTTTGAATGTCATTCAGGTGCATGTGGTGGACATTTATCTAGATATGCAACAACACAGAGAATTCTTCGTGCTGGTTACTTTTGGCCAACCATATTCAAAGATTGCATAATTTCCATCAGAAGTTGTCATGCATGTCAAATATTTGATTAGAAATCTAGATTACCACCTGCACCTTTGCATCCAATAGTTGCTGTTGGACCTTTCACTAAATGGGGCATTGATTTTATGACATGTAACCCCACCTCAACTGGGCGGCATGGGTATATTATAGTCATTGTTGACTATTTTACTAAATGGGCCGAGGCGATGCCTACATTAAACAACGGCGGCGAAACGGCTACATTATTTTTCTTCAACCACGTGGTTGCCAAGTTTGGTGTACCAAGGGCCATCGTTACAGATCATGGGTCGCATTTTCGAAATCACATGATGGTTGAGTTGACTACCAAATTAGGATTGTCACATGATAGTTCTAATCCATATTATCTACAAGATAATGGACAAATTGAGGCCATCAACAAGGTCCTTAAGCGCATGTTGCAATGAAAGATTGGAGTTCATAAACGAAATTGGCATTTAATCTTGTACTCGGCTTTGTGGGCATATTGGACCTTGGTGAGAAATGCTACCGAATTCACACACTTTCAGTTGGTGTATGGTTTGGAAGCAGTCTTACCAATTCAATGTGAAATTTTGTCACTTAAACTCATAGTTGACCTGCTACTTGATACTTCTACAAAGGAAGCACGTTTCTTGGAGTTAATCCATCTAGATTAAATTCGTCGTGATGCTGCATTGGCTAACAAAGCACACAAGAAACGGGTTAAGGTGCAATATGATCAAAATGTCAAGCCTCGTGTCTTCTCAAAAGGTGACATGTTCTTGCTTTATGATCAGGAGTCTGATAAAATTGAAGCAGGAAAATTTGAACTGCTTTGGATGGGCCCTTATATTGTTAAACACGTTTTAACGAAAGGTGCCTACGAGTTAGTAGATTATGACGGAATTCCATTGTCTAAGCCCATAAATGGGTTGTATCTAAAACGTTACTATGCTTAGTTAAGTATGGTAAAACTCATGTAAATATGCTTGGATTGCATGTCTAAGTGTGTTTCTTTTAGGGTTTTTTTTGGTTAAGTAATCCACTTTGCATTTGTTACAAATGTCGAACTTTTTGGAACCATTTGTTGGTTATGCCAATGGTGCTAGTCATAGTATGTAGAAGCTGTATTCTATAGTATGGGCTATTTTTGCTCCAAGTGGTGAGTTAATGAGTTTTAGAGGGATTTGGATTTGTCGATCGACAAACAATATTGTTGAGTATAGCACGTTGGTTTAACTTCTCTTTGAGGCCATTTCTTGGCATTCGACTAATCATCATTAGGCTGGATTCACAACTCGTTGTGCTACAAATTACTGGTGTTTATACTATCTGAAACCCAAAAATTCATCATATGTTCCGTAGAGTCCGTATTCTGGAAAAGTATTTGGAGTTTGTTCAATATCAACATATATCCAGAAATCCAAAACACATTAACTGACTCTCTAGCAAATTATGTGTTAAATAGACATTTGCAACATATGTAAAGTAAATATTTTCAAGTAGCATCATCAATTGAATAGGATTGCATCACTCAACCATAATAAAACCTTGAAAGTAAAGTAGATAATTGAAAAAAGTTTTTACAAACAGTTTGCGTCCAAGACAAAAAAATTGGTCATCTGACCCAAAACTAAAATGTATGTAGGAAAAGCATCTAAGTAGACTAGTGGTGCTCATGATAGCAGGTCACTTCCCATGCTATCATACGCAAGAGTCTCATCCAACGACCCAGTACACCGATGGCGTGGCACTGTAGTCGTATAGGTAGCTCCTTGATCCAGACATCCGAAATACCCAGGGTGAATCCTTCTATGTGATTTTGCAATTCAGCTGCAGCCTCGACCAAATCCAAGTCTTGGAGAACCGTTCTCCCTATATGTCTTTGTGCTAGTCAAACTACATCTCGTGGGTCCCCGACAAGTTGAACAGGTCCAATATCTGTATGAATAAAAAATTGATTTTGTTTAGTCTTGGAAATAATCAAAAACACAAAAAATGGAAAAACTTTAAAAAATTAAAAACACTTGGTCAAACAATTTACCAATACCACCCCACATTACTCCAACTAGTAGTGGCTGTTAGGGCCTAAATCTACCTCAGGCTGAGAAAGGCAGAATCTAGGGTAACATCAAACCACACTTAACCTAGTAGCTAGCCCTACCAGGTCAGGAGAGGGATATCTCCTTGTTAATATCAAGAAAATATAGAAAATGAGGCTTGATATGACTAATGTAAAGACTAATTTTAGGCTAGGTATATGCTTAGAGGAGTTTGATTGAATTTGATGATGTTTCGCTGGCTCAAAAGTGAAAGGCAGATTTGGGTCGGGGGATTGGACTCAGTTTTGCAGAGTTTTCTATGGGGCGAGGTAGGAAAATGCTTTAGTACTTTAAATTGAATGAGATGGAGGGTCCTAGGACTAGTGAGGAGTTGGAGAGGGCATGAGAGTCTCAGGGATCCTCTTCAAATAGTAGAAAACATAAATAACTAAAAAAACCCTAGGTAGAGCACTAAAATTTCAATGATTTCTACCTTTATCCTTAATTCATTTAGTTTAGCTGAAAAGGAGAGAAAATGGCATACATAAACACATTTAAAACTTGAATTACAGAAGAAGACACAATACCAAATCAATTTTCCATAAGAACCCCACAAAAAGTTGCAACCCTGGTCTATTCCTTTGCCAAACTGCAGAGATGAATGTACAATGTTGCTCAAAGCTTTCACAAAAGTCCAACCTTGACAAATGACTGAAAAATACTAGATATAGGCAAAACAAAACTCATGCTAGGCTTTAGGGGTCGAATTCATGAGTTTAGGAGCTGTTCCAACAAGATCTAAACTAAGAACTGAAAAATAGGCAGTGGAACAACTTTTCTCTAAAATCTAGGAAACTGATTCATTCAGTTCAAAACTACCTTTTCATGATGTATCTACCTCCATGAGTGAAATTTTAGCATATTTATATCAAATTACATCAAGCTACATCAAATTACATCATGATTTTGACTATGAGAGAGAGAAAAGTCAAACTGAGAAAAAACTAGGCAAAAAAAACAGAGTTTTTTGGGCAAAAGGGTCAATTTTCCATCCTTTGCGCCACGCCTTTTTGAAGCTGATTGTGGAGGCCTTTCCATGCACCAAATTTTCTCTAAGTGGGCCTGTTGGAAAGCTCTATCTGTCTACTTTACATAACAGGTGGAATTTCTAAATTTGGAGTCCATTTGCCCCTCCAAAAGTGAGTTCTCCCAACACTGCTTCCTGTGTGGCCCAAAAGAGATAGAAAGGGCATTGTTGAGGTGGTTTTGACCGTTTTGGAAGCTCAAAACTTGACAAAATTTCTTGGCCATTTGTGGGCATTCATATTTTTGAATAAAGAATCCAAAAATGCTGAGTTTTCCTCCAAAGGAGGTCCCTAGCAAAAGCGCGCGCCAGGTGGCGCGGCGCACCAGGCAGAAAAACCTGTGTTTTGCTCCAAAAATTCAAAATTAACAAAAAGTATCCCAAATTTCTTGAAATTTGGGATGAATGTCTTGCATCAAGTGCTATGTTGGGCTAAATAAGCCTCAGCCAAAATCATGAGCTTGTCTTGCTCTTTCCTCTTCCTCAAAGCTTTCCTCAACTTGGCCTTCAAAGTCGTAATTCTCGATTTGAAAACTTTGTTTCTCGCCAAATAGTGATAGGCCATGTGCCCTATCACTATCTCCAACATCTTTTCCAAGTGCATGTTTTCCCTTTCAAGCCAAGATTCATGATCAGTTTCAATTTCTTGTTCAAGTGGTGTCAATTTGATTTTCCTCCTCTTGGCAGCTTGTCGATTTTCTCTTATGTTTTGGAGCTCCATGATGGTTTGCTAATCCTCTAACTATTTGTTCCTATACTCAAGATAGTTGATTATCCACTTGGCTCTTTCCAGGTTGAGAGACAAGTCATGAATGTCAGCTTGTTTTTCCTAAATGATCTCCTTGAGCTTTGAGCTTTGGGAGCCCAAATCAATGTCATCAGCCTGAATGAGAATGAAATCTCTCTCTTGATCTTCTAAAGGCCCATGATCATGCAATGGCTACTTACCCTTGTTTTTTAATTTCTTTTCTGTTGAAGGAAATGAGACCCCTTCCACCCCAGGTGGAGATAGTACTCATTTTGCTGCTGCAAATAATCTCCTTGTGCCCTTTTGGTAAGTGACAAACACTGGCACACTAGTGGTTTGAGTCTCATGCACCTCTTGCTGATGTGAAGGCTCTCCTACCTCATGAAAAGCTAATGAGGGCACTTGAGTACCTGTAAATACCTCATGTGAAATGAAATCCTCCCATGAAACATTCAGTAAACTAAGCTGATGCAAAACCATAATCTTGATTAATGCAAAGTGATAGATGTTGTTATACTGTTGATGAGGAGGTTTCCTTTGCACCAATGTGGTCATCTTCTCAATATTCCGGCATATGAAATAGGGGATGTTCATCATCCTTACCCTAGTAAAATGCATCAATAATCAGATGTGGTAGGCATACAGGCGAGGAAATCTATCTTCATAGCTGAAATATTTAATTATGAGCTTCATCAATGGAGCATATGTGTTTTGAAGATACCTGAAAGGGAAAAATCTACTAATATGCCTCTAAAAGCCAGCCTTGATATAAGGCTCATAATGTTCTATCCACCAACTGTCCCTTGTTCCACTGTTCACCCACATTCGGAATACCTATTGCTTCATCTATAGATTCTGGTGTCAAAGCGAATGTAACACCTGCAAATTGACTTGACTGTTGTGAAGATGCAGGAAAAGAAATCTAGCAAAATCATGCTGGTATTTGACTCTTTCCACCATCTCATAAAATTTATAGTAGGATTGATGTTTGAAGCATGCTACAGCAAGTGGGAAAGCCAACAACTCAGTAAGTGTAGTGGGCTCCTCCCAGATATGTTTTCCACTCTTGTGAGGTATCCTTGGTGCATGAATTTCTTTGGAGGAGTCACTTACTGTTTCCTCATTTCTATCATAAGATGAATCTGACTCAAAGTTTTCCATTTTTTGATGTTTCTTAGATGAGTATGAAGATATTTTAAAGAGACAATAGGTATTTTTTGTTAAATGACAGGGATTTGATGATAGCGACTATGAATGAGGGGTTGGGATGCTACTTGTAGAGTTTTTGGGAATGGTAGGGTTTTGGGGAATGATATTTAGGGATTAGGGATGTTAATTAGGTTTTGGGATAAGTGAGGTTAGGGATTAGGGTTTTCAATTTTTGGGATAGGTGTAATAGGTAAGTGTAAGTGAAAGAGGGAAGGAGAAAAGAGGTGAGTGAAATTGTAGTGATGGGATGTGAAAATGGTAGGATGGGATTTAGAAAGCAAAGACTGTAATTTTGCAAAGCCTAGGAAGATTTTTCAATTGACTATGCAAGGAACTAGGGTTTTGTTTTTTACCTATTGAAACACCATCAAAACTGATGAAAAACCCTCACAATGGCACTTGGGATTGTTAATTTACTTGTGGAATGAGGAATTTGCAAATTTGGAGGCAGATGAGGTGATTTGGATGAATTTCGAACTCAGAATACTGGTGCACCACACCCACTAACAGGTGCATCACGCCTCACTGGTGCATCGCACTAGTTATGAATTCAATGTAAAACCTGCATTGTATGCACTGCACTGGCCAGGTGCACCACACCTCAAAATTTTCACAGTTTGGTTGCAAATTCGCTCCTTAGGCTCGAAAACACAATTTAGCACTTGTTTCTCATTCACTCTTTGGACACAAATGAGCTCATTGACATGGAAAGGCTTTATATATCCACCAATTTAAATTTTCACTTATAAAAATCCACTTTGTAATGTTTGTCTTTCACTTGCTTTTTAAAACTCCGTTTTGGTAGTTTGACTTGCTTTTTTGCCTCTGATGAACTAAATGTGTTGACTTGCTGACTATTTTGCAGGGACTGGAATGCAGGAGCTTGGCAAAGTGACCAGGAATACATCTCGAAATTATTACATATAGGAAAAATGAAATTACATAAAATTTTATACAAAAGGCATAAAAAAAACTCTATTTTTCCTTAAAACAAGGTTTTGAGGAAAAATCAATCACTGAGCATGTGATTATTGAAATTTTTGTTGCTGAGACTTTATTTGACCTCCTCACATAATTGTTGACCATTATTGAGCTTGTACAAGACCTTGAGGACAAACCCTAGACCTAATGAGACCTAAAACCCTAAAAATGACTTTTTGCAGATGTAAAGACAAAAATGATTGTAAATGACCTGAAAATGGGCCAACAGGTAAAGATCGTGAGGAAAAAATTTATAAAATGCCTCTTCCATCAGATGATACATGATCCTACTCGAATGTATCTAATCAGATGAGACATCTAAAATGTAGTGCAACAAGAGAATTTTGATCACTAATAGAGGGATGAAGATACTGTCACTAACATTGGCTCCAATTGGGATGGTAGCTCCTTGGAGGTGCCAAGAACTACTGATCTCTAGGAAAGCAAACAGTGCCTTTGTCCATTGGGCTATGGAGTCAATAACTTCGGTAGACCAAAACCAATATCTTAACTCAAAACCGACTGAATTTCCGGAATGAAATCTAACTCAAAACTGACTCAATTTCAAGATTGAAATTCAACTGAAAATCGACTCAAAATTGACGCAAACAATTCACACTAAACTGAAATCCAACCTTCAGTTTTATAGCCTTCACTTCGGGCCCCAAACTGAATGAATGATGTGTAGGTTTTAACCCCGTACAGAAATTACCTGCATACAAATTCTAAATCACAGGAAAAATAAAAATGTGAGAGCATAACACATATACACAGAGATTTCCCACTGGATCTCCAAACCGAGACTACCAGCTTGATTTTTCATTATATTCCTTTCAATGTTAGAATACATATTTATACATGCCGAAGCATCCAATACCATGGACCGAAAAACCATCGCGTCCAAAACCATGGACCGAAAACCATAGGTAGGTTCGCCCAACCTAATATAGGGTCCAAAAAAAAAAATTCTCGGGGCGTTGCCCCGAACCCCATAGAGGGGGGCTACCCGCCCCCCGGTTCACTATGTAGTTTAGTCGTGGAAAGAATATAACACAACCAAACAATCTCCCACTTGTTGTTTTCTTTCCACAGGAGAGCTTAGTCATTTTTCCAGCCCTGAAACGCCCATTGTTTCTCTACACCAAGAGAACTTCTCAGAGGTCACATATTTTGTCAATGCATCTGTAGTATTCTTCAAAGTGTCCACCTTTACCAGCAACACCTTTTTGTCTTCTATCATATCCCTCACAAAATGATACTGAACATCAATGTGATTTGTATTTGAATGATAAGCAAGGTTCTTTGCCAAGAAAATTGCACTTTGGCTGTCACAGTCTATCCTTATAGCTCCCTGTACTAACCCCATACTTGAACAAAATCTCTGGAACCAAACTGCTTCCTTGCTTGCATGAGTGGCTGCCATGTATTCTACCTCTGTAGTTGATAGTGCCACTACAGATTGTTTCTTACTCATCCAACTGAATGCACCTCCAAATAGGTTAAA
>APFE030885074.1:0-12291 GCA_000404065.3 Pinus taeda
TATATGTTGGCATTTTAGTGTTGGTATTGATGTGAGCGGTTTCTTGATGTTTCTTGTCATATGCATGTGTGATGAGTGCTTGGTGATGTGTCTTTAGCTTGATAGTCTTGTTAGTTGGCATTGATGTCGGTATACATATGACTAGGGCTCGTGGAGGTGATTTGGAGATGTTGTTGCTACTAAGTAGAGATGGATTCCACATATGACGATTGGATTGAGGTTGAAATGTTGTGTTGATTAGAGATGTTTATTTTACAGGTGTTACATATGTCTCTACATGTCTTGGAGACATTCAAGTTCATGCTACATGTGTGCGATGTGGCTTCTTGTGTTGGAGGTTTCTCTAACAATGTTGGAGGAAGTTGGATGACTTGATGTTTCTACTATAGGAATTGGAGATGCTACTATAGGTGCATGAGGTGTTTAAAGATGTTGTGGTTACTACTTGAGGATCTAGAGGTGTTGGTCTTGGTGTTGAGGTTGGCAGAATGGACGTCTTGGTGTTGAGTTTGGTAGAATGGGAATTACATGTCATTGACTTGTTATAGAGGTTCTTGGCCTATGTCATGAGTTGCAGACTTCTCGTAGAGGCTTGGAGGAGTGTTGAGATGCTGAAGATGATGTTCCATCAACTCATAGAGGTTTTGCACTGAAGTTCCATGGATTTTCTTCATTGTTAGCCCTATTCGCATGGATCCAAGCCTATGTGAGTGGTTGAAAAGCTCTAGTCACTTGTAAATAGGCCTATGGGAGCGAATATGATGTCTTAGTCACATGGATCCAGTGTCATGCTTGCGACCAAGAATTTGCATAAGTTTTTCTCCTCATTTCTCACACTGGTCAACTAATTTTTGTTTTGCAATGACATTCTTGTTCATAACTTTTTGATTTATTGTCGGAAAAGTTCATGAGACCTCCAAAAGTTAATAAATGTTGAAGATATCAAAAGGAGAGTGGACTTAGTGGTTTGATAATGATAATGAGTTGAATCCATATCAAATCAAGCATATGAATAGAGTTTAGAAGCCTAGCAGTTCTTGGTAATTATTGATTTGAGCACCTCAATTCATTTTCATATTGGAGATAACTCAATGATAGCTTAGTTAGATGAGTTATGCGTTGAGTAAGTGTGATTTTTGAGTATAGTATGCAAGTTGTGTGATTTGTGTGATGCAAAATTATTGAATCAATTTTTATGTGTTGTAACATATAACCATAGTATGTTTCAACCAACATATTATGTAGAGACATTGGTGTTGATTAATTAAGAGTTAAATTGAGATAGAAAGTTGTTGTTTTGGGGAGGAGTCTAGTTTGAAATATTTTGAATGTTGGATCTAGTTGATCAACAGATCGAGGTATCTTGGTGAAGAAGGGATGGGTGTTCCTTGTCAATGGGTGTCAGTAGCTTCTATAGAGGACATAATATTCTCATAGTCCAATGGGTGTTGGGAAAGGCTTGTTTGGGATAGAGGTCTCTAGTGGATGGTTGTTCACAAAGTCGATTGAGAGTGTGAAACTTACTTGTTGGACATAGCCAAGTATGATGATCTAAAATGATTTGTTGATTAATCAAGTTTGAAGTAAAAAAGTAGTGGCAACAAGCGTCATTTTTTCTGTGAGAAGGGGATTCCACCAAAAATATTTGTGTCTTCTATGTTGAATGCTTGCATGATTTTATTTGTGAATGATCCTTTAATATTTTCTTATGTGTTTTAGTTTATGCATGGTTTGAAGGTTTCATTAATTAAAGAAAAATTTTATAAGTTCCATCACTACTGATTCACCCCCCCTCCATCAGTAGTGATCTAGTTTCCAACAATTGGTATTAGAGGATGGCTCTCAGGTGTATCTAGGTTGCTAGAGAGTGGATCTTGGGTATTTTGACATAAATTTTTGGTTTTTTAAGAATGAGTTCTCCACAAAAATTGGTTCTTACTGTTGCAAATTTAAAAGTACGGAAAGAAAATATGAAAAATAAACTAGTGTTTTGTGGTTTTAACATTTGGATATTATTTTGTGAAGGATATGATGGATTTTTTCCTCCATCTTAAGTATGGAAGAAAAATCCTCAGGCAAGGTGAATTATTTTCAAAAATCTCCATAATGCAGATTTGGAGAAAATTGGAGATTTAAAATCTGTGAAGGAAATTTGGGATAGATTGGATATGCTATATGGTGCTAGCAACAACAACAATGATGAAGAGATTGAGAAGAGAAACAAACAGAAGAAGGGAGCTCCACTTGAACCAATTGTGAAAAAGGACAACAAATATGAAGGTATAAGTCGTGATGATACAATTTTGAGTTATATTTCTGATAGCACTTATGAAAATAATTTAGATTTAGTTAGTGAAAGAGATGATGATAACAATTATATGTTGCTTAAGGCTCAATAGGAATCCTCTATGGTTTTTATTGAAGAATTTTCTAGTGAAATCGGTAGACTAACAAATATATGCAAGGAGCATAAGAAGAAATGGAAAGATTATGATCAAAAGGAGAAAAATATGAAGGAAGAATTGCTACCTTGAGAACACATCTAGTAAAATCGAAAATATTAGAAGAAGTCAATTGCAACAAGAAAAAATATAGGAAATATTATGTTCAAGTGCTTGAAGGTGTGATTGACAAATTGAGAGAGAAAGGACCTTGAGGAAAAGAATCAGTAGGTTGAAAAAGTGAAGAGCGCCATATTAGTAAGAGAACTGGGTAGCAACATTCAAAAAAGTGCGACAAGAACGCATGCAGGAAATAATAATAAAGAAGAAATAAAGAAGCCTCCAATAAAGAATGTGACCAACAAAAACAGTAAGAAAGAAGAGACAGGAAAAGTCACCAGCAACAATAAAATATAAAACCAAAAGGAGCCCTTACATCTAGAAGACTATTTTCTCCTATGGTTAACGGAAGTGGTTTTGAAAGGAGAAGTCAAAAATCCATTTCCCACGTTATGGACGAGATAGAATGCTTCAATTGTCACAAATTTGGTCATGTGGCAACTGATTGTAGGGGGAGAATGAACACATGCATGCATCAGTATGATCAGCCAAAAGGAGGACCTACATTCAGGTATAAAAGTTCTTTCAATGGTCATCATTTTTCTTGTAACATGTTTGGGCATAAAGCCATTGATTGCAGATCTAGTGTAAGAAGATGGAGGTCCAGTATGAGAAGCAAGAGATCATATCCTTTGGCTACATATATTGGTCAAAGAGAGTGTTATGTGTGCCATAATTTTGAGCACACGAAAAAGGATTCTAATATGCCTAGATCTTTGAGACCATTTGTTCCAAAGTAGCTGTCAAGGGAAAATGTGGAACCAAGGAACACATGAAAGAAGGAAAAGAAGCTAGGAAGATGTGGAATTTCACTTTGTTCTCTTGATGTACAAGACGTACAATATATAGATAGTGGATTATCACACCATATGCCAAGAAATAGGAAAAATTATCATTTTCTCAATAAAACCAAGGATGGTCGTGTTGTGTTTGAAGGTAGTGAAACAACTAGAGTGTTAGGAAGAGACAAAGTTAATCTTGGTGACAATAGGAAAAATGTAGAAGATGGTTATCTCAATGAAGGCCTAAAGAATAATATCTTGAGTGTGAGAAAAATAGTTGATGGAGGAAAAGAAATTATTTTCAGCTCCAAAGGTTGCATCATCCAGAAAGAAGGATCAAAGAGAGTGATTACAAGAGGAGTCACCAGATAATGTGTATGTGTTGAAGGGAAGAGTGAAAAGTAATAATAGACCAAGAGATTACTCTTCCTCATCAGATTCGGAGTAGATGAGACCATTATCTACTGTATTCCATTTTTTCATGTTAGATCTACTTGATTGCAACACTATGCATGAGACTAGCATGGTCATAGGGGGAGTGTTGGCAACTTGATTCAGCTTTTTCATGCACGTTCATATCAACCAGATCACTTCACATGAGGTATATCATGCTCAAGGGGAGCTATTTTTTTAAGGATTCATTCTTTATGTTTATTTCTTTTCACTCATTATTTTTGTAGCTAATGTATTTATTGTATAACAGTGGAAAAGACATCTCTATCAACCTTTTTGCAACATGCGTTGATTATCTTTCAACTATATTGTTACTGATGGACTTTGGGGAAGCTGCATATTGATTTCTTTAGATGTCATTGGAGGTATGGAGTGAACATGGTTGTCTTATGCACATGGTTAAGGTGTGATGGAGGATCACACATTGAGGGGGAGCATATGTATTTCCTAATGGGTTTGTAGAATGTTGACACTGATTTGATGCATGATGATTTTTATTGGTGATGCCACACATTGCTAGTTGGATGAGATAGTATGGTTGCATAGCTAACTTGGCATTCTACTAGTGTTTCATGACATGCTTTATTATAGTTGTTTCTACCATCAAAATTTGATGTTGTATTAGAGTTGGATCATATAGAGTGTGTGTACCTCATTACTTATGTTTTCACTTCTTGATGAATCATGCATGCTATTATTATGTTTTAGATGGTTGGATTATAAGTTGTTATTTCATGGAGAGAGAGATAGCATGATGCTTCTTATGATGTGTTGGATATTCATATGTTTGAGTCATGTTGATTTATATTGTTGACAATATATGGAGAGAATGTTGTTTCTCATGCTGCTTTGGTATGATGGATGTTGTTTCTTAGTGCTTCATTGATACTTGCATATTGGCCATACAATAGCACATGATGTTTCTAGTTCTTCTAGTTTCTACTACGCATTGAGATCTTATGTCATTTCTCATGGAGGTCTTATGTCTTGATGCACATGCAATGTATTTCATTGTATTTTTCTACCATATGGAGCATATATCATTGCTCATTATTGTCATGTACTCATGTCATTTCATTTTTGGGAATGAATTGATGAGAGCACCACTATCCGGATGTAAAAGCCATGTACCATTATTGTATCATCTTTTGGGCACATGTCTCATGGAGAGAAGCTTGGTGTCTAGTATTTTTATCATTAGCTATCTATAGGTCAATGGATGTCCAATTCATGTTATATTTTTTATATCATTGATGTAACCCCACTATATTCGGTGTGTGATGTAAACTTGGGTCCATATATTCATGGTTGGTGATAGGTGTAGAGTCATATGGTAGCCCTATGCACTTGTCAAAACTATGTATTTTCTCCATGAAGCATTGTATGTATTGTACTTTATGTTACATATTGTTCAAAGTTATTTGGAGTCATGGTCATGAGGAGTAGTCCCTTACACTTGGAAAAGAGGCTTATTGCAGCATGCAAATGTATTGATATAGCAAAAAAGAGTGTATGATTGCAACTTCATTACATGCTTAGGGGAAGCATGCTCATTTTTCAGAGTTTACATGGCATTGGCTAGAGGTGTTGACACCAGAGTTCCTTGCTTTACATGCTTATCTTATAGGAGACACCTCTTTGGGTTGCATTAGTATGGCATTGAGTATGATAAGGGGGATTCCTCTCATCTGGAACATTATTGGCACTGTCTTCAGTGTTGGTATGGCCCTTTTCCATTGATGTCAAACAGGGAGATAATTTGGATGGATAGAGATCAACTTCGGAGTTGTAGCTTTAATGTGGACAATATATAGATATCATCCTCACTTGTTGGATGGAGGTTGACATCAATGCACAAGGGGGAGTTTCTTGACATTATAATGTTGGCATTAATGCCAATAGGTTCAAGATGTTACTTTTCATATGCATGTGTGATGAGTGCTTGGTGATGTGTGTTTGGCTTGATGGTCTTATTAGTTCGCATTAATGTCAACATACTTATGATTAGACCTAGTGGAGGTGATTTGGAGATGTTGTTGTTGCTTATTAGAGATAGATTCCACATGTGATGATTCGATTGAGGTTGACATATTGTGTTGATTAGAAATGTTGTTTCTATAAGTGTTGCATATGTCTCTACATGTCTTGGATACATTGTAGTTGTTGCTACATGTGTGAGATGTGGTTGCTTGCATTGGAGGTGTCTCTATTAGTGTTGGAGGTAGTTGGATGGCTTGATGTTATTGATACAGGAGTTGAAGATGTTGCTATAGGTGCATGAGGTGTTTAGAGATGTCGTGGTTGCTTCTTGAGGAGATGGAGATGCTAGTCCTGGTGTTGAAGTTTGAAAGCTAGGCCTTGCATGTCACTAACTTGTTGCAGAGGTTCTTGGCCTATGTCATCAATTGCAAACTATGACAGAGTCTTGGAGGAGTGTTAAAATGTTCAAAATGATGTTCCATTGAATGAGACTGAAGTTCCATTGTTTTTCTTCTTCCTTAGCCCTAGTCACATAGAGTCAGGCTCGTGGGAGTGGTTGAAATGCTCCAGTCGCTCAATGACATGCCTATGGCAGTGAGTGTGATGTCCCAATTGCATGGACCCACTGTCATGCATGTGATCAAGCATTTGAAAGATTTTTTCTCTGGATTTCTCACACTAGTCAGTGAATTTTTATGTTGTGGCGACATTCTTCTTCAGAACTTTTCAGTTTATGGTCATAAAATTTCATGTGATCTCTAAAATTTAATTAAAGTTGAAGATATCAGAAGGAAAGTGCAGTTGGTGGTTTGATAGAGTCAATTAGATGAATTTAGATCAAATCATACATATGAAAAAAATTGTGAAGCCCACTAGCTCTTAGTAATTATCAATTTGATCACGTCAGTTCATATTTATATTAGAGATAACTCAATGATAGTTTGGTTGGATGAGTTATATGTTGAGTGAGTGTGAGATTGGAGGATAGTGTGCAAGTTGTGTGATGTACAAATATTGAACCAGTTTGCAGGTGTTGCAATAGATAACCAGAGTATGTTTCAGCCAACATATTATTGACACACATTGGTGTTAATTCATTGAGATTTCAATTGAGATAGAAAGTTGTTGTTGTTTTCTAGAGGAGTATAGATTGAAATAATTAGAAAGGTGGCCTAGTTGATCAAAAAATTGAGATAGCTTATTAAATATGGGATGGGTTTTCCTTTGCCATGGGTGTTGGTAGCTTCAGTAGAACAAGTAATATTCTCATATTCCAATGGGTTTTGGGTGAGGCTTGTTGGGGATAGTGGTATCTAGTGGATGAGTGTTCACAAAGTCAATTTAGAATGAGACACTTCCTTGCTGGACATAGCTAGGTGTGATGATGTAAATTTAGTTGTTGATTAATAAAATTTGAAGTAGATGAGCAACAACAAGGGTGGTTTTTTTCCCAGAGAAGGGTTTCCACCAAAAATATTTTTATCCTCTCTATTGAATTCTTTCATTATTTTATTTGGTTATTATGATTTAGTATTTTCTTATGTGTTTCATTTAATGCACGGTTTGAAGGTTTAAGTAATTAAAGAAAATTTTTATAAGTGCCATCACTATTGATCAACCACCCCAGCCCCCATCATAATGAATCTAGTTTGCAATAATACACACACACACACACACACACACACACACACATACACACATATGTCTGTGTGTGTGTGTGTGTGAGCATGATCTACACGAAGAGTCAAGCTAAGTTTTTCATATTAATTTTTTTTTTTTAATTCAAAAATATATCTTTTATTATTTTTCAAAGTTGATGAAGTAATATTTCATTTGCATTTTGTAGACACATGTGTTCACGTAAGGTTTTTTTCAACTATTTAAAAAAATTGAAAAATCAAAAGTACCCTTTTGAAGAGGACTGGTAAATGAAGATAGTGGCATTTTTTGAAAAAATTTCGTTGTGTATATTTTATGATATTGATCTTTTGTTCAACCTCTTTAAAACAATTCAAAAAAAAATTCAAGCATTATTTTTAAAATAAATTTGATGAGAAATATCATATTGATTCGAAAATCTCAAATTCATATGCCATTAGATAGAGGATTCCTTCATGAATATTTGACACCTAATCCACTAAGGGTTATGATGTGGAAGGTGAATAGTCAAAGGGAGTCCAAGAGAACTTAGAATATGGAATCCAACTATCATGTAAAATGTATTATAAATGTATATCTTGTGAACAATAAAGGAAATCATGATTCATCTTCCATATCTTTTATATTTGCGTATGTTTAACATGCTATTAGAGCAGGTGAATACCTTCCTTGCAAAAATTTGAGCCACTAGTTTTGTGGCCAATTCTGCCATCAGTCCTTCCTCCTTGAACTCTACGCGTAATTAGTCTGCATTTTTTCTCTCAGATTTATGACCTACCCCAAACCATTTCCATCATGCTCTGACCTCCCATCATTTCCATGTTTTTTACGCCAATTCTGCTTAAAATTTTGAAATGCAATTCAAAAACAACCTCTATCAGTTATGAGCATTATTGTTATCATATTTTGTCAATGAGAATTATGTCTTGTGCATAGTAAATCCCTCTCTCCATAGGTTCCCCCCACACTCAATTCTTCATTGAATCCATGTTCTTAGAGGGCATGACCATGGATTTCATCTTCAATTATTTCACTCAATTGGGAGGTGGACTGTAAGGTGGATGTGGCGCAGGACACACTTGGTGTGCAACTAATGGATGGTTTATATTATAAAAAAATGAAAACATTGTTCATTAAGGTAGCTGGAAGAGTTGAGGTGTTGTTTTTCGGTAGGATGCTTTGAATGCTATAGTCGTAAATTTTCCATTGAAGACCATGTCAGGGAAATATATCATTAATGGGAAAGACTCATCAGTCAGAGGTTCCAATCCTAGAAGGGAAGTGTCACTTAATTTATTAGAGATGAGAACCTACATTGTTGAGAATTCCTCTAGTCATTTTTGTATTATTCTTGTTGTATTACACTAGATACAACATATTCATGTAGTTTTCATATTCATGAGGGATTGTGTTGTTACAAATGTCGTGTACCACTACTATTGCAAATGTCTACTGACTTTGTTGAATAACGTTTTAGTTGGAGATGCAAAGAAGACTATTGAGATTTCCTAGACAAGTGATTAATCCATAACAATTTTGGCATTAAGAAAAAAAATGCATTTAACGCCCTCCTTGTCCCTCCTTGTTGTTGGTATCCTTCATGTGAATACAATGTTGTGAGTCTATGCAAACGATATGAAGCTATTGTATTTCTCTACACTATATTGCTATGCATTTCCATCTGTATCTCCTTCTTACTCTATTACTCGTGTTCATATCCATGAAGATAAGAAAATCCCGAGATCTTTTGGAAGCAAGAAAATAACACCTATGAGGGAAAATTAATGTTTTCCTCTCGAAGGGTTTCAAATTGATAGCCTCCTAGAGAAAATATTTTAGGAAATTGAAATATTCTTAGATTCATAACCAATTACATACCCAATCTCAGTGTTTCTTAATCAAAGCATAGAGATTGAAGTACTCACACTTCCCATGGCTATGAAAAATGTAAAGTCATAGAAGGCTTGTAAAAGTTGGAGACTTAGAGATAGTGATTGGGCTCAAATTTATGCAACATTGATCCATATGTTGAGATTAATTATTCCTAGTCCAAATTCTAATCGATTCATGTGGAGACTTTGATGATGTTATTTTCAATGAAATGGATTGACTAATATTATGGCCTTCATCTCAGGTAAGGAACCCAAACTTCATAAGTAAGAATCCAAACATTTTTACTAATTGTTTGACAAAAATCAAGCATAATGTAAGGTGAATTGCTTTGGTGGGATTTACAAACTATGGTATTGCATATTACTTCTATGTAAATACTACTCCAATTCTACTTGAAGCTTTCGATTCTTGAGATTGAAAAATTGATATCATTAATAATGTATTAGAGTTAGTAAATACCTTGATGCATTCCATTATTAATGGGATGGTAAAAATCATTAAAGGCTCTTGCTTTGAGATTATGACATCGCTGCAACATACACAAAAAAATATTGAGTTTTGCAGGTTAAGTCAAAACTTTAGTAAGATGAGTTACAACAAAAAATACATCATTATGAACTTTTTTGTATTGAAAAATACTCTATTTGAAGTTGAAACATACTCCCATCAGTAGCCAAAAAATGATGAAGTCAATAAAATTGAAGTTGATTTAGTGGCCACTTCAAGAGAAGATTTGCATGTAGATGTAGAAGTTCAGTCTCCACTTCCTAAGCCCATCATCAGACCTTGGGAAGAAGTTATTCAAAACAAGAATAGACAAGGTCTTGGTTATGAAAAGGATGTCTCCTTTCATACTCCATATTATTCAAAACCCATCCAACTTCAAAGTACTAGATGACTTCAAAATGGTTCATCTTCATTGGTTTCTACTCCTCCTCCAGAACAACAGATTGTTAAATGCCAAAATTATGACCGAATTGGCCATGCGAAATATCATTGTTTTGATATTCATGCTTGTAAGCATTGTAGAAGTTGATTTAGTTTCCAGTTCAAGAGAATATTTTCATGCAGATGCATAAGCCCAGTCTGCACTTCCTAAGCCCATCATAAGAATAGAGAAGGTCTTGGATATGAAAAGGATGAGTCCTTTCATACCCTAGATTATTCAAAATCCTTCCAACTTGATGTAGGAGAAATCAGCAACAAAGAAAACAAACTGGACGAGAGGATCAGAACAAAAGAAAAGCGTGATTTAAAGCAGAAAAAATAGATTTAAAAAGGATAAAGCTTTTGTGAAGAAAATCACGAGAGGATAGGATTAATCCTTCCTAAAATTATTATATATATGTAATGTGATCGGATGTGAGATATATCTGTTTGTGAGGAATTTTGTGAGGTTCAAGATGTAGCTGAGCATGAGCTCGTTTTAAGGCTGAAATGCCTTAATTTTGTAACCGATTTGTGTGATATATAAAACCTGGGTCTAGTGTTTAAATTTATGTGCGTTTTATAATTGATTTAATTTCGTGTGTGTATTTTATAAATAAACGAAAATGCCAGCATCAAGTTATTATGGTTCTGTGTATGACAGTAATTGATTTAATGATTATGCATAAATACTGTATTTAATCAGTGTTCAATCTATGACGCAGATAAAATTTAGTTGACTGTATAATTGTGCAGATGATATAGGAAGTTCTAAATTTCTCCAGACACTATACAGTCAGATTTTGGCTGGCTAGCTACGCATAAATATGATTTGTTTTCCTGGTCGGGTTCGTCAAATTTGCCCAATTTAACCGTGACCTTATGGTTATTGAGGATCACTGAACTAGTCATTTAAATGGAAGGATTCATCATGTTCTTTTTCCAATGCCTCTGAACGGAGAAACTATGTGTGTCGGGAGAGTTTATGAAACATATATGACCTGAGCGTATAAACCGTTGGCTGGTTCGTGGAAAATCCGTGTGTATCAATTGAGAATTGGTTAAGAAAGGGGATTTTGGTATATACCCAGATCTCTTTTCATCACAACTTCAAAGTACTGGATTACTTCAAAAAGGTTCATCTTCATTGGTTTCTACTCCTCCTCCACAACAACAAATTATTAAATGCCAACATTATGACCGAATTGTCCATGTGAAATATTTTTGTTTTGATATTCACCATTGTGAGCATTTTGGTCAACACACTCATTCCTAAAATAGATTCATCAAATACAAGCCTCTTGAAAGAAAGAAGATTCACCTTGGATGGATCACCTACTAACAATGGGATTCAACATCCAAGAAGATATTTCAATAATAATCATAGAATTCGTTCTCGAGTATTAAAAAGTCTTGCAGTTGAGTTTACTTAATATTCTCACCATGTATCTGACATGGGTGGACTAATGGTCATATACAAGTTTCAAAGATAAATTAGGCGACTATGAGCCAGAACCTGGACCTATTTGCTGAGCCTACATCAAAAGAAAGCCATACCTAGATTCAAAGTTGTATCAAGAGACAAAGAAGCCCCTAAGCGCACCTTTGGTTTGTGGCCTTCCTTAAACCATTGTAAATTGTAGACATCCCTTTCTCCAGGTTTAAGTTCGCCCTCCTCAAAGCATTACAAACACTTCCTCTAGCAAAAGACTTCAAATTCTTTCCATATTTGGAATATTTTTGGGAACAACACTAAGCGTTCAAGGTTAAGACCCCAATGGTCTCCCTTTTCAAAAAAATAGGGATTACTTCCTCTAGGAGAAGACTTCATCTTATTGATATATTTGAAAGAGTTCCAAGAACTGCAATAAGAATTCCAGTGTTGGTGGTCATCCTTGAACCATCGTCGGTTGAGACCTCGAGTTCTCCCACCTTATGTCATATTTTCGAAGAGCACATTCAATCATTCATTGCCACTTTTGCATTAGAACTCTCTTCTTGGACTCGAATATACCCCTTTAGATTAAGGGGGGGGG
>APFE030885075.1:0-23338 GCA_000404065.3 Pinus taeda
TACCATACCTCTTTTATAAATATGGTATTTGGCCTATATGATTCACTTAAATAAAACCTATTCTTGAAAATGGGCGAATGGATTCACTTAAATAAAACCTATCCTTAAAAATGGGCGAATGGAAGGTTTTAACTCCTAATTTCAAGGGCTAAATTTACCTTTTTTAACCTCTCCCTTAAAATAAGGTGGGCTACTTGAGGTGATTTGTAAAAATGTACTATGATACAAAATATTCGCCCACTAAAAATTTAAAACCTCTTAATTTCGCCAAAGGGCGAACATTCGCCCCTAAAATTTTCTATGACGGGAGGTCATGCATTCGACAGGAAGGATGAGAGGTAGTCTTTTGGTGGAAGATTATGTCCATATATATTGTCCTAGACATCTAGAGAAGATTGGAAGTCAAATTCCAATCAAACATGTGGAAAGTCTATCCTTGAGTATTTTTCTATTTACCATTGCATGGGTAAATGGGCCAGCTTCCCCACATCAGGCGTCACAAGTATCTATGAGCCTGGTAGTGGAATGTCTTACCACAATATTTGACTGGTGCATGCCTCTTCTGACTAACATGAAGAGTTAATTGACCTCTATACAGAAGGGTCGAACAAAGAATTTTGGATATGGAACCATCTTGTGTTCATTCTTCTTCAAGAAGTAACTTGGGCTACGCCCCAAAGTATCAGTGTCCATCAGCAGCCCTAGAGATCCACGGATGGGTAGATGGGCAAACCTGATGAAGCACCTTGGGGGTGGTGACATGTCTAGAATGACCTTTGATGATGAGTTTTTCACTTGGTGGGATCAACAGATCATCGCGATTGATGACTACCCATATGCCGACATGGATTTCTGAGGAGATCCAGACTAAGTGTTACCACCAAATGTGACATGGGGAGATATAGGTAACAATTTTTAGGTTTTTGTGAGTTTTAAAGATTTTTTGGATTTTTTAATATGAAATGAACTTAGAAAAAATATTTTTGATGAGACAAAATATAATGACCATGTTCTAGATGTGGGTCTAGTGAGAGTTGATGGATTTTTGAGGCACATGCGTTGTGGAAGAGGGGCAGAGGAGGCAGAAACCGAGAAAGAGAGAGTCCTTTATGCTGTTTAGAGAAACTTGGTGAGACTAACTCACTAGGTACCTATGATAGCTGTAGAGGATCTGCCTAAGGAGATGCATTGCCATGTAGTAGGGGTGGCACAGGATTGGGTTCAAATACTTTGGCGTGTAGCCAGCGCCGTGGTTAACGTTTTAGCCGCTAATCCTGAGCTGGCTCAATAGATAGATCTATGTATGACTAGAAATGATTATGGGCATAAGCCCAAATTTTGAAGGCATCCTGCCCCAATTTTATATATTATTTTTTGAACACTCCATCTATATATAGGCGATTTTATGATATATATACAGATCTGTTTTTTTTTTTTTTGTTATTTATTTTGATGAATGATTAATGTTCCAATCTATTTCTTGATTAGCAATAGAGCCTACTAATGAATTCTTATATCTTCAAATGTGAACATATGTGCTGTAAATAAATGACCGTTGCAACACTCTCACTCTTAAAAATTGGTGATATAAAGAAGGACCATGAACTTGATAAATGTTATTTAATTGCAACACCACTAGTTGTGAGTCTAGAAAAACTACCATCGAATCAATCCCATAAGATATTGCTTCGGATAATAAATTAAGAACAACAACATATTCGGAAATGTTGTTCAAAGAAGGGCCAATACATACTCCCCTCGATCAATTGGCCAGATGGATAATAAATCACCCAAGTCATAGAAGCAAGATTTTGAGTGTGTCTACTTGCACCATCGGCAAATCCAAAATATATCGAATCACCCATCAATACCTGCCAAAGCAGATCAATAAATACCAATATCACAAAAACGCCAGACAAATATGTACAAAGATACAATATATATAAATAAGAAATTGCTCGGTCAAAGCCTAAGAAAAATACTTCTTAAGGTAGAGCCCATTTCTGGGATATGCAACCTTGTTCCCTTCAAAATCAAATAATTCATAAGCCCCTTTTTTAAAAACACGCTTGACTATAAAGGTACCATACCACATAGATTTGAACTTGCCTACCCCCAGGGCATCTTTGTCTTGGTCATAGACTAAGAAAAGGTCGCATTCAGAAAAAACCTGAGGACAGACAACTTTATCATATTGAGTTTTAATCCTCTTTTTATGGGCTTCGTTTATTATGGTTGCATCTCGACGCTGCTCATCAAGATGCTCCAAATGAATGAGGCATTCATCGAGACTAGATGTCTCTGGAAGAAGTTCTACAACTAGCTTAAGGGATGGAATTTCACATTCGATAGGGAAGATATATTCCAACTCGTAAGCTAGTTGAAAAGGAGTAAAACCGGTGGAAGTTTTAATTGAGATTTGGTATGCCCAAAGTGCTGGATACAACATGATGTGCCAATTGGATAGAGTTTTATCAGTTGTCCTTTGCAGGATGGTCTTAAGGGACTTATTCATAGCTTCAACCTGCCCATTGTCCTGAGGATAATAAGGAGGTGAATGCTCCTGTTGGAAGCTCAACTTGAGAGCCAATTTGGTCATCAATTGATTTTGGAAGTGACTACCATGGTCAGTGACAATCTCCATTGGGATAGCAAATCGTGAAATAACTTGGTTGAAGAGAAACAGGCTGCTGTCTCACTATCGTTTTTGAAAGTAGGCATGGCCTCATCCCACTTCGTAAAATAGTCTATGACCATAATGATGCACTTGTGATTCCCTATCGAAGGCGGATTACAAATAGTAAAATCAATGCCCCACTTCGTAAATGGACCGATAGCGATAACAGGAAAAAGTGGAGCTAGATGCGTGTGCATTTTCCAAGTATAAACTTGACAAGGATGGTAATGTTTAACTGCTTCAATACAGTCTTTGAAAATTGAAGGCCAAAAGTAGCCTGCTCGCAAAATTTTATGAGCTGTTGCAAGCACTAATAGATGACCACCACAAGCTCCATTGTGGCAATCATTAAGTACTAACTCAGCTTCTTCCAAAGTTAAGCAACGCCTAAGGATTAAGTCAACCCCTCTATGGTATAATGTATCAGCAATAATAACATAGTTTTTGGCAAGGTGACGTAACTGTCGACACTCATCTTTGGAGAAAGCATGTGGAAACTTCGAAGTCTGGAGATATATAATGATATCTTCGTACCAAGGATCCTGTGAAGAAATGAGAAATAAATGTTCGTTGGGAAAATTTTCCTCATAAACAATAACTTCCTCACAAGGCAACTCCGAAATCAATTCTACAAAAACTAATGACTTCTTAGATTTAGCTGACAAGAATTCGAGATCAAACTCTTGAAAAATAACAATCCATCGATTATACTTGCCCTCAATCACTCACCTACTGAGGACAAATTGAAAAGGATTGACATTCACTAAGACGAATGTTTTGCAAAGTAGAATGTAATGACGAAGTCGTTGAATAACATAGACAGCTACCAAGGCCAATTTCTCGATGGGGGAATAGCGTAGCTCAGGTCCTACTAAGCCTCGACTCAAATAGTAGATTACATTCTCATTGAGAGCATCATCCTCTTGAACTAGATCCATACCAATGGTTGATTCTATCATAACGAGATCCAAAAAGAAATCTCTGCCATAATATGGTGGACTCAATAATGGAGCAGAGGTTAATGATTTTTTCAAAGCATCAAAAGATCGTTGCATGAAATCGTCCCATACAAATGGAACTCCTTTCTTAAGCAAATGCATAAATCCTTTGGTTATCTTGGCGTAATTTGCTATAAATCTCCTCAAGAAATTTTCCTTTCCTTGGAGACTTTGAAGTTTACGAATGGAAGATAGGGGAGGCAACTGAATTATTGCCTCAACCTTGAAAGGATCAACTCGAATCCATTCACTCAATACAATGAATCCTGGCAGCTGAACAGATGTGACCGCAAAAACACACTTATTCAGATTCAACCAGATTTTATAAAAACAACATCTCTCAAAGACTAATCGAAGGTGCCTAGGATGATCAATTCTCTTATGAGAATGAGCAACTAAGTCATACAAGTATGCTTTGATAACATGTTTGATTTCATGGAAAGCATAAGACATGGTCTGCTGAAAAGTAGCTCCAACATTTTTAAGGCCAAAAGGCATCTTCTTGTATGCCAACGTGCCCTAAGGATAGATAAAGGCTCTTGTGTCGATCCTCTTGATGGATAGTAATTTGATTGTAACCAGAGAATCTTTCCATGAACAAAAAAATTTCATTACCTGCACATCCATCAACAATTTGATCAATAAAAGGCATGAGGTAATTGCCTTTTGGACAAGATTTATTTAAATCCCTAAATTCGATACATACTCGGATTGTTCCTTGCTTCTTATCTACCAAGACTGGGTTGGAAACCCACTCAGTTAGAGGAACGGGGTATATGAAACCCACCTTAAGTAGCTTTTCAACTTCAACTTTAATAGCTTCCACTTTTCGAGGATTTACCAGTCGAAGTTTTTGATGAATAGGTTTGGAGTTTTCGTATGTATTGATCTCATGTTGGACTATAGATGGATCAATTCTAGGCATTTCCTCATAAGACCAAGCGAACACATCTCAAAATTCTTTGAAGAGATCGGTGTAGATTTGAATTTCTTTAGGGGAATAGTCAACTCTAATGAAGCAATTTTCAATTACATTAGGATCCCTAGAGATGTTCACAGGTACAGTTCGTGAGATAACCAACATGTTACCTTTAGCAAAAAATTGTGTTGGACTCAAAGGGTTTGAAATTGTACAAACATCACTAGTAGATAGATTGGAAAAACTAAATTTGACTTCACGCAATGGAGGGAGAAAATATGAACAATGATGTAAATCCTCCCACGATCAATCCACACCCATCATTGCTTCCAAAATTGCTTCTTCAGATGGTAAGATTGTATCCAAGCAATCCAGAGCTGGAGTAGAATCGAGGGTCCAAGTCGAAGCTACATTTCCATCTAAGTCCTGTTGTGAAAAAGGAGTGGGACGGTTGTTTGCAGAGTTAACAATAGATTGATAAGTGAGTTTGCTGCAGACATGGGAAATGCCATTCCACCTACCTACCCTCCATCTAATGTGGTGTTAGATGAAGGTAAGGGCCAAGGGTCTGAAAAATAATGAGTTCAAAAGAACTCTTTCCAAGAAGGTCCTCTAGAGGATGAAATCACATTAATTCTAGCTGTAGGAGCAGGAAGGTCAAATATTAATGAAGGGTACATCCCAACTCCTAAATTCTCAATAGGTTGATGGAGATTGTCCACCAATGGAATGATAGAATCTGAAGTTGCGTGAGAGTCACCTGGAGAATAATCTAACTGATCAACTCTAAAAAATCCTCCCCTCATGAGGAAAATAGAGGATGCATAATAATGATGAAACTATGGCATCCATCTCGTAAATCCAATTCCTGCCTAAGAGGATGTTAGAATCTAGGTTTGCATCGATGATTTCTACCTCAATATTCACTACCTTTCCCCCAACACAGACAGGAAAGGCCGAGATAATCCCGTGCAGCCTATGAGAATGTCCATCAAATGACGTGAAAAGAGTCGGTGAAGGAATAGTTGAAGGTGATCCAATGGCCTTCCAACATGACATAGACATCACTCATGCAGAATCTCCCTCATCTATAACAATCTGAAAAACATTGGTCTTTCAGTATGTGCAATTTATTTGGAAAGCCATATGGTGAGGAAGTCTCTTTTTGACATTCAACATATCAAAAGTGAGCACTAAAGAATTATTTGGAACTATTGCGCCGATTTCCGAAAGCAAAACACTTCTCTGAGCAGATCATGACTGGAGTACCTCTAATGCTAACATAGCACAAGGACTTTGAGCTAGATCTTCTACAATTGAGAAGTTCTGGGTTGCCCTAGCATTAGGGTTAATAGTCGAGCACTTTATGGAGCCTTTTGGCATCCAAGTTATAGACTCAAAAGAGGGCCACTCAATATGAAGTGGTTTCGGGAAAAAATTTAGCCTTAAATGTTTCCGATTCACCATAATCACGTGCTCGCGTAGTGACATCGATATGAGAGCTCATCATATAAACATTCGATGAATTTTCCCCTTCTTGGTTGCCCCCAACAGAGGTACCATCATTAGAATTCATGCCAACAAGTAATTGCTTGGGGAAAAGGGTTAGTCATAATAGCTTGGGAGCTAGAGAACCCTTACTGTACTAATAAGCACTGAGCGCCTTGCCTCTTAGGGAAGAGGTGAGTCAGATGATCTCCATTGCATAACTTGCATGGAAATTTTACCTTTTTCTTGGACTCTTTCCTACCCTCTCTAGCATCATTGCTAGGTTTGTTTGCATTGCCTTTCCCTTCCTGGTTCTTCTTCTTACCTCATCCTTTCCTCTTCCCATCAGATTGTTGATTTCCTTTGGGGTTAGTGGTCTGGATGACATTTATAGAGGTAGGTTGGGAAGGTGTAGGTACAAATGGTGTTGCCTGGGTAGAAGAAGTAGTTTGTAGAAACAACTATTGTAATTGATTCAATAGGTTCACAACATTGACATAAATTGATCCGACTATACCATTGGCATGGTGACTTGGTTTTGGTTTGGCTAAATCAACCTTGGATCTAGGAGCATAAAGTAGAATTTTCCGAAGAACCCCAAACTGAGAATATATCAGTTCCAATTGTTGGGCTCTAAAGATGGCCTACTCTTCCATATAAACACCAAAGAGAGGCACATCCTATGAGATCTCAGGTTGTAATGATTTGAGAAACCATTCGAGAAGGAACTCTAGTGGGATCTCAACTTTGATAAGCCTTTTCCTCCTCCTCCATTCCTCGATGTGATTCGAAATGTGGGTTGTGGTGTCTTGCTGAAAGTTAGCCGGAAGTTCAGTTCCGGCTTCATATCAGACATACAACTAAAAATGGTTCAAAAAGACATTAGCCAAATCACAGAAAGAAGTATAGGTGCCCCCTGGCAACTCTATATACCATTTGGTTGCATTTTTGGTTAGGGTGCACCAAAATAACCTTAACCTGATTGAATCATCTATCAGGGAGTTGGATGAGCACCATAAGTGAAATGTGGTTACGTGGTCTCCCCAATATTCACCACTCTTCCCTTCAAATTTTGGGATATTCGTGGGAATTTTAGTTGGGATCAGAGGCCAAGATGGATTGTACCAAATCAGATCATTTGTTAATTTAGTTATGTCTGGCAAGTTCAGTGTGGCCAAAAAAGGGAGTCGTGGCAGACCTTGGGAATTCCGTCCAGTGGGGGTGGGGTTCCCAAAGGTCTAAAAACAATGACATGGATTTTTTAAAACACTAGGTTGCCCGAAGTAACTCGTAGATCCTACTGAAGCAAAAGGTGCTCCTTTGACTAATTCTAGCTGAAAATCCTCCATAACCAGTGAAGTTAAGTGTTAAAAGGAGCTGATAGCCCCTGATAAGGATTCCATGCATTAGAAAAGTTTGAAAAGTTTTGAAATGAATTAACTGAAGAATATGGCACATTCCCTTGTTGGCCAAAAAATTGATTCCCAGCTCTTATTCCACTAACCGCAGGGTTTGTCCAGCTCTAAAATGGGATATTACCTTGACCTATAAATGAAAAAGGCATTGACCCTACTGTTGGATTGGAGTGTGGTATATGACCACTTCCAAATGGGAAACCCTGGAAAGAATCTGATCCTCTCATCATGGATGTAGAAGCGGTCAATGGTATGTTCAAAGGAACTGAAGGAATCCTGTGAGATGACATTCCATAAGGGATAAATCCAAAAATAGATGCAGTAGCCTAAGAACTTCCACTCGTTGATGGAATGGAAGTAAACCCAAATATCATCGTTTTGGGAGTAATAGAAGGGACATAAATAGTTCCTCCTCCTTGTACAGATATGGGAGTCTGTGTACTCTCAACAATCATTGTACATTCCATGCTTCCAGTAGTGGTCATCGAAGGAATAGATGGGTGTAAACTTGGGCTTGAAGGCCTATAAGTTGGGTTCTAATGTACAATAGAACATCTAGATGATCAGGAGGAAGAGGAGAATTCAGAGCCACAACCGACTATAAAATCTCTTCAACTTTGATATTATCTTATGACTGAAAAATTACTCAAGAAAGAATTGGTGTGTTCCTCTCTAACTCTCTATTGGTGCCAGGTCTATCTTGTGAATTAATGGCCCCAAGCAAAGGATCAATATCTGATGCACCTGCTGCCACTAGTAGAATTGTTCCTATGCATTCTAGGGGAAGGCTTAGGAATCATAAGTGATAGCCCACATAGTCTCCTAGACCGTCGAGATGGTTGATCAACCACTTTGAATTATTTAGAAGATCTACTTAAAGACTCAAAAAATTATAAATCTAGGACAACTAGGAGCAAAGAAAACTCACTAAAAAGTCCCTAAAGATATTAGCAATCAAACAACTCAAGTATTTCTGCTCCATGTGATTAGGACTGGACACCAAAATACAAGAAAGTTAATAGCAAGGGCCTTCTGAAAATAGACTAGGGTAATAATGGCCTAGACCTACTAGTGAAGGTATCAGAGGCAGTTACGTTTACCTCCAGACAACAACCTTTGTCGGTGTACGCACCCAAGCTTCGTAAGGGTACCCTTCAGAAGTACTGTTGAATGTGATACAATGTCAGCCTTAGGTGCCACGAGGTTCCCCTCCACAGCCACCTATGTCATCCCTAGGATAGGAAACTATGGTCACCAACTCGTATCAGAAGCCGGGAGGAACAATCGTGAGGTGGGATCCGACAAGTAAGAGAGGGGGTATCTCTTGTCCTTATATTCACTCTCCCTCGTGCTTTACTCCCAGTTACGAAGCTTTCCCGGTCTCCCTAACGCTATTGGATTTCATTCATTAATCAAACTTCTATGTTTTGTAATTTGGAGTAGCCTTGGAGAGTTAACTCTCCTCTCGCCTAATCCAAGGCCTTAATAAACCTAAAATTGTTGGTGTATTCTGATGACAACATAAAAGTTCTAGTTTATTTTAATTAATCTCTTAATTTTAATGGTTGTTCTTTAAGTCAAGGGTAAAGATGGGAGTGAAACCAATGATGTTTGTATGACGCAACAGAAATCAATGAAAAACTAAATACATGAATGCAATCATTTTTTCTTCGACGAAAAGAGATCTCTATACAGGTTCTACGAAACTTCTACAAAGCAAAGTACATTTTCTCTTCTTTTCTTGAAACACACTTCAAACACCCAAAAACTAAAAGACTATGAATGCTTTAACAATGCAAACTACCCTAATGCAAGATATAATGGAGATGTAAGATCCTAAATAACACTCAAAAAGCAAAAGCAATTGTTTATAACTAACAATGAGCCAACTTAAGTACTGAAGGGGATACAAATTTTGAACACAAAATTCTCTCAAAACAAGAAGGAAAAATTGTAAAAGATCGCAATTCACTATCAACAACAAAAAGAAACCATAAACCAAACTTCGCAAAATAAAAAGAAAAACAAAGTTTTTTGAGATCTTTTCTTTTTTAAAGAAGAAAACAAAAAAACTTTTTGAAATCACCAAAATGCTACTAAAACTCAAAAAGTCTAAAAAAGGAAAGCACAAGGAGTCTTTGCAAGTTACAAACTTGAAAATGAATGAAAACGTGAGCAAAAAGACTTCAACTTGTACAAAACGACCCAAATAGAAGCAAAGAGTTTGACAAACCGACCAAGAACCCATGAAAGAAATACTTCCAAATTTGTCAAAAACACTTTCAAAAATAAAGAAAAGCTATGAGGCCACAAAAAAAAGGAGAGCAAAGCAAGTAGATTTGAAATCTAGGCTTGACACTAAAACTGAAAACAATCTCGTGTTCTGGAGGATAAAAAAAACCAACTTGAGGATGAAGTCTTGTGTTCCAAAACACAAATTACAAACTCGCTAAAGAAGCAAACCTAGGCCAGATATTTTCAATGAGGAAGAGACTTCGAAACAATAAGCTTGTAGAATAATTAAATTCTTCAGACAACAATTGACCACATAGAGACTGAAAAGACCAGGCGACAAATCTATCTAGGCTAAAATATTTAAAAAGACAATGCAAAAATTTGCATATGCGACTGTGTATAAACACAGAGGCATGCATACGCACTCCTAACACAGGAAAATCACATATACGTGAGTTCACTCTACAGAAACAAGCATGTATACGCTACTGTAAACAAAGTAAAGAGCGTATACAAAGCTTTGCAAGAAAAATAAAAAACAAAGTCTGATCCAAAATATTAGACTTGAGGCCTGGGACTCCAATAGACCAAATAAAACTGTAACTACAAGAAAACCAAAGACTGAGCCATGATTGAGAATGAACAACCCAAACTAGGAATAACAAGATTGTTATCCCTAGTGGAGCCGCCAATTCTATTTTGGGTGAAAGTACCCTAGGGCTTTGGGTTAGAACCAAAATAGAGCAAAAGCAAACTACAACAAGAAATACTCATACAACTCAGGCAATATTCTTATGTGACTACGTAAGAGTGACCATGCCCAGATTTCCTTTGTTTGAGTAGGTCCTGCAGGGATCAAACCGTCTGCAACCCTGATGTTCTTCAAACCTGAAAATGATTCAATTCGAACATACATAGCAATATAGAAGTAAAGCACATTCAATAAATTCAATTTATATCATATAAACAAATGATTAATCATACATCAAAATGACATTCATATATAAATTAAAACATAATTTGATGCATAAACATAGTTAATTTTGGAAACAAGACAACATTTCTTTTATTGCAGTAAGCTATAAATAACATGGAGAGAATTCACCCGAGTCTTTCCATGGCTCCAAGTGGAACCGTCCTCTAGATTCATCTTATCCCAACCTTCAACAATCTTCTTCCATCACCAACACCATGATATCTCAAGAAAAAGGAAGGATATCTATAATCAAGGAAACAAGGGTTTCTTGAAGCTTGTGGAAGTGCATGAGGCACAGGGATTCATCAGACTCAGTCAGGGATAATCTCAGTATAATAACTCTATCTCCTGTCCTCCTTAAGGCCTTCCCATAGAGGTCTATTTATACCTATCCCAATTACTTTTTTAGTTGGGAAACAGTTGGGCCATGGGAAATAGGAGGTAATGAACATGTAAAACCCATGAACTCCGCCCAAAATTAAGGAAATTTAATTTTTTTAAGTGTTTTAATACATATACGTGGGTTGGGTATTGACTAACCCATGTGTACACGCTTTTAGCTCAGGGAAAAGTAGCATACAGGGAATAAAACACTATTTTTTTATATATTTGGACCAAGTTTGGAAAGAGGGGTTTCCCTAGGCCATAAGCAAAGCATCACATATACCAAAAGTGGTAAATGGTGCTATAACACACATCGAGCATCAACATAAATTTCTCCAACTCTTAAAGGATAAACTCACTTTGCCGCATAATAGAATGAAACAATAGGCATATCAAGATTGCAGTGAAAGGCGTTTTGATGTAGGCGATTGGGTATTTATATGGCTACAACCATACAAAAATGTCCCTCAAACAACCTAAGAAGGATAATAAATTGTCACCAAAGCATTATGGTCCATACAAGGTGTTGCAAAAGATTGGTACTATGGCATACAAGTTGGAGCTTCCTGTAGCTTCCCAAGTGCACCCAGTTTTCCATGTTTCATGCTTAAAGAAGGTTATAGGTGACAGGTTCCTAGTTCAAAGAATATTACCATAACTTGACAAGAAAGGAAAAATCATATTGTAACCTGAACCAATCACAGAAATAAGAACTCGACAGCTACGAAATCGATCAATTTTTGAGTATCTCATCAACTGGAAGAACTTACTCGCTGAATATTCCACATGTGAGGATGAGAGTTTTATATAGAAGCATCCAAAACTACTCAAGCATTAAGGAAAACACTTTTCTGAAGGGGAGGGGCATATTAGGTCTCTATAATATTAGTGTATTCCCTTATTATTATTTTCATTGTAGCCCCTTATTGTTATTGTTGTGCCCTTACATTATTATTGTTATGTTGGCTCTGATTATACTGTGACCCCTTAGACTCCTATATATAGAAAGGAGGTCTTGTCATTTATATCATCCAAGAATTGTTCATTTGTGTAATGTAAAGGAGGTTGCACCCTCGAAAAGGTTGATTTTGAAGTTGTTGATCTATCTTTTCTTCTATTTTATGATATGGTTGCATATTATATGTTTTTTTATTTAGTAGGATAACCTAGGACTCTATTCCATGTGGAAAAGCTCCAAAAATATCCATGTTAACACATGCTAAAAAATCGCAGAAAATTACTTTAAAAACCAAAAATTCAAGAACTAGTGAGCTAGTTATGCTACCAAATGCCTAACCTAATCAACTAAAAATTATATGGGGTAATTTTTTTTTTATTAACTTGAATTGTTTTATGACCTAATACATGTGGAATGAACTCAAATGAAGCTCATTAACAAGTTCTAAAAAATAGCAAAAAATTACTACTATTTTGCTACAAGGGACTTCCAGAAATATTAGATTTGTAAACTAGTAAACCAAACAAGTAGGTCAATGATGAATATGATTTTTCAAAGTTTTTCTAAGGATGCATCATGCTTGTGACTCTATAAATAACCTACAAAACAACTCACTTCAATCATTTAAACAATATGATCTACAACAAAAGAAGCACGAATAGTAAATGCATAAATAAGAGGTGCAAGTGAAAAAGGCATTCAAAGGATGTAAATAAATTGTACAAGAGGGCTCTGAGGCTCTTGGGATGGCCAAGACCAAGAATACTTAGAGTCCATGTGGTAGCACCAATTAGCCACCTTTGTTTAGAGCATCAGAGATGAGTCACCCATGCATCCATGGTGTCTGTTCTGAGTCCCCTTGAGTCCTGTTACACTATGTCATCCATATTTTTGTCACATTCATCCCATTGTGCTCATTTTTGGCTTTCATCTATACTTATCTGTCTTTGAAAAGTCTCTGTTTGATTAATTGACCATCCCCTCTAGAATTGAGTCAGACACTGCTAGGTTAACCATGCATATCATGCTCTCACAAGGGAAATTGCCAGTCCGCCTCTCATCTAGTATCCTTACATCATCATCCCTGGTGTCAGTCCATCAAACTCATTGTTATGAGCCTTGTGCCTTTGTTGAGGAATCCTCATTGCCTCACCTCTAGTGGGCCCTTTTCTATCAAATTCACCAAATTTATTCCATGAGAGTAGTCTAGAGGGTGGTGTACCTTGGTTCTAACTTTCATCATTCTTCAATGCCTCATATCAATTAAAGGGAATCATCATTTCCATTTTACTTTTTTTTTGTTGCGTGCTTGACTCTAGCTCATTATCGCATGATCAAGAATCATATAATTGGTGGTTCGGTGATGCAGTAGATTGTACCAGCCTTCCACAGGTGTGTGTGAGATGTTCTAGACCTCATGAGGGGGTGGACCCTTAGGTAATCCCCCACTTTCCCGGATGATAGCAGATATGATCCACCCTCAAATGTAGTTCCAGAGATTTGATGGGTTTGATTTTAGCCGCTTGTAGCACCCACAACATGCAGGTCCCATTAAGAGAGTGCATTCCAATCTTTAGATCCCTTTCATTTTCAATAGGGCTTCTTTGTAGAAAATCCTATATATTCACAAGCTCATGCAATTTATTAAAGAAAGAGACAAGAATCTACTTCTACTCTTTATAGAAGAAGCCCATAAACATCGAGCAAACAATAATCAATAGAGGAATAGAATCAAATGCACATAACACAATAAATATCCAGGGAATTCCACGTCTCAAAGCCGCACTATTTGTTTTGTATTAATTAGGAAAATCAAGGTGAAATTAAAATGCTTGTTCTCTCTAGGACAATCCTACCACTCAGTAAATTCAATCTCCAACTCATAAGCAAGCTCAAGTCCAAATCTTAGCCTCTTCCAAGCTCTCCGAGTCTCTATTCCAATGTGTAATTTCTATGGAGAATAGCTTATATTTAAGGAGAAATAAAGCCTCTAAAAATAGTGCAATCCCTCAAGGATTAGTTTTTGATTGAATGCAGTATTAGTGCAACTCAGAAAATTCTAAAACAAATAGTACACTATCCCTGTACTCTAGTCTCAACTGGGTCTTTCTCATAATTGACATGCATGAGTTTTTGATGAGTAAATATTAAGTTAAATAAAGTAGCACTGGTGGAGTTCATTAGTGTCACTAGTGACTATTAACTCACTATTAGTTCCAATCAGATTGAGAACTAATTTAATTGATCTGACTCATGAAACTGAGTCTTCTATTTTACAACTCACAATTAACTCACAATGGACTCTTACAAAGTAGGGAGAGGATAGACATGGCTTCCAAAAGACTTCCAAATCGAATTTGCTAAGTTAAGTAAGTTTAATAAACTTAATTTAACTATTTTAAGTTGCTATGAGAATAGAATTCGAATTTAATTCACAATTTAATTCAAGGACAAATTAAACCGGAATTTCTTGTTTCCATTTCTCAACACTCCCTCTCAACAAGAAAGGGATTATCAACTACCCCAATCCTGTCTTTGTGAAACTCAAATTTACATATTTACAATGCATTTATCAAGATGTCAGCATATTTCTCCTCCACGGGAATGTAATCTAACAACATGATCCACCTCAATACACAATCTCTGAGATGACAATACTGGATATCAATATGCTTGGACAGATCATGAAAAATTGGATTTTCAGATAGTTTGATGCAACTCTGATTATCACAATAAATCATTGTCAGATCCATCTGCTGACCAAACAAACCAACCAAGATCTTTCTCATCCAGATACCCTCACATGTTTCCTAACTTGCAGCCATGTAATCTACCTCTGTGAAACTGAGTGCAACTGATATCTATTTCCTACTGTACCAAGAAACTGTTGCTGACCCAATACTAAATATCCCACCTTGTAAAGACAATGGGAGCTCACAACTGACTTGTCCTCTAGTCTCGGGACCACATCCCAAACACTATTTTGAGCTATGGAGTCATACTCCTCCACCATTACATCAACCCAAACTGATTGTTCCAATACTTCCGAAAAGGAAGATGGCTCTGTCACAACACATGCACCCATAAGTGCCATGTATCTAGTGTACCTCTTTGGTGACCTCATCTATCTACATTGAGAAGAGGGTGCTCCCACATTCTCCCTTGCATCATCCAATAATCTGTCAGCCTCTCTGGTGTTCTTTCTTCCCTCTTTGGAAGACTCTACTTGAGTGGATACCTACACTCTTTAAACCTCTGCATATGGCTGCTCCACATCAATCTGGGCCCCCTCAACCTTAGGAGCTAAAATATCCTCATCCACATGTTGCTCAAGATCCCTCTCAAGGGATACTTACATGGCCTTCTCCTCACCGAACTTGATATCCCTGTGAACCACTGTCATCTGACTGGTCGTCATGTACTCTGATAGTTGTGGGGTGTATCAATGTACCCCAAAAAGATCCCCAACCCTACTATTGGCTCAAGATTCTTCCATGCATCTTTGGTCACATGGAAATAAACTGATGACCCAAAAATATTGAAGTGACCAACATCTATCCTCTTATAGGAATAAGCCTCCTCTGGTGTCTTCATCTCAAGTATCTGATGTGGGCTACGGTTCTGAACATAAACCACTATGTTGCATGCCTTGGCCCACAAGTGTAGTGGTAGGCCTTGATCATGCAACATTGCCCTTGCCTCCCTTACTATGCTCTTGTTATTCCTCTTGGAAACCCCATTCCGTTGAGGGTTATGGGGTGTCTTTAACTCTCGTTTAATCCCTTATGATGCACAAAAGTTCTTGAACTCATTAGAGATGTACTCACCACCGTTATCACAATGTAGAGCTTTAATCTTATTTCTAGACTCTTTCTCTACCAATGCTTTGAACTCATAAAGCTTTGTGAAAGTTTTATCCTTTTTCTACATAGCAAATACCCAACATTTACAAGAATAATCATCAAAAAATATAACATAATACTTGTGTTTGGTGGTGGGCTCTAGTATTGCAGTAATAATGCTGCAACTCTTGGGACTCCCTTCTTTACTTTTATCAACCCGGTTGTTCGTAACAAACTTGGAAGCGACGGTGCTGTATGCACAAGTACTAGCTCTTGCCGCAGCTGTCACTTGATCAGCTGGCACAAGTCCGCTAGGGGATTTAGCCAACTTCTATGGGCTCTTAGAAGAAGATTTTAATTGATGGATGAAAGCTAACTCAAAGGAAGCTAATCTACTTGCGAAAAGTGATTGGAAAACTGAAGGAAAGCGCAAACCCTAAATCTACCAGCTAGTCCTACTGATGCAAAAATGAGAGTGCAAACTACTGAAAGAGATGCCATTACTTATATTAAGGTAAAAGACGTGTTTAAACTACCTTTGTCCTAAGAAAGCATCTTTTTTTATTTTTGATTAAGTTGTCAATTTTCACATGCATATGCTTCAACTGTGCTTTACTGTGCAGGGGTGGATCAAGGAAGAGGAATGCTTGGGAAAGGTTGGAAAGGTTCAGAGGGGGTCTAAGGAGTCCCTAACACTCTTCCAGAGAGTTTCACAAATTTTGGCTATTAGGAAACCTCACTTGTGAGCTTCTACAGGAAGTTTGCAGGGGTTCTACAAGATGTTTTAGAATTTCTACACGATGTTTCAGAGTTTCTACAGGATGTTTGGAAATCGGTTTTAGGGGATGGATGAGTGAGGGAAGGTGCATGGATGGATCTGGAGGTAGGATAGGGGTCTAAAAATGGCCTAAGGACTGGTGGGTGGAGCGGTGAAGAGGTGTAGAAGGCTGACTTGGCTTGAAGAAGGCTAAGGCAATGATGGGTAAGGAGGTAAGGTTTTGTGGACAAAAAGGATAGATGGGGAACCAAAAACTTAGCTAAGAGACAAAACAAGTAGCTCAGATGATACTTTGGGTGGATGAAAGAATGAAGAAGAGGCCCTGCACGGTGTACCTTGATCAAAGCAACAAAGGCCTGCAAATGATCAAATCCTAAACTAGTCTAGTCTAACCATCAACAACATAAATGCACAGCACTTTATTTGGGAAGAAAACCTTTGTACACCATCTATGCAAAGAAATATTTCAGATGTCCAAACCCATGATTAATCTCTACTAATAAAACAAGCAGACTAATGATTGCATAATCAAGCAAACTAGTGCTTTTGTGAGGCAGCACTGTTTCCTCAATTCCAACCCCAAATCCAATAAGGATGAGGTGAAACCAGGAGTGTGGTTGTCCCTTTTCTTGGAGGTTTTGCTATTATTATCTTACCAAAGAACTTAAAACAATGTCATTCATAAACAGTGATCTATTCCAGCAACATAATGAAATCTACTTAACAGAAATATGTTCAAATGCATAAAGGAAAACAGTGATACGTAAAGGGAAAAGTAACAATACAGAAAGGAGGCCCTAGGCTCTTAGGTTGGGCCGAACCCTGAGAGCTATGGATCCTACGAAAAACTCAGACTTGATAGGAAACCAAACTGCTTCTCGTTATCCAAAAATAATCATAAGAGTCATGCCAAAAATGGCTACAAAAGAACAAAATAGAGCTACAGCACTGAGGTGCAAAGTACACAATAGTTTCAAAAGTATTTTTACGAAGGTTGAGGCCTCAACATTTATGGATCACGAGGGACCTAGCTGGCCCCCTCAATTTGTGGAACTCGGTTGTCAAACTGTGAGTTAAACAGTCCCTTTCTAAATGCTGCTTGGCTGCCTTCTAGATTCGGTTTGGTGGTCTTTGGAGCTCAAAGTTGGGGGTGAAGATCCCAAGGAAGGGTCATTTAATGCCATAGGCAACCCCCCTTCAAGTCCTCACCTCAGGCTTGGCTGCCTTATAGCTCATGATTGCTTTGACTTTGCTCCAATATATGTCAAAAAACTTGAAATAAACATGTGTTAACCACCTAGGAAAAGTGACTTCCCTTATTCGTACGAAAGACATAAACATACTGAAAATAATGCATAAACTATAGAAAATGATGGATTTGAACAAGGATTGAATAAGGATAATTTGGCCAAATGAGCCCAACAAGTTACCAATTTTGGGGCTCATCATCACCCCCCTACTAAAAGGGTTGCTCATCCTCTGAGCAACTAGTCTAGCTCCTCTTCTTTCATTGCTTTGATGGCCACTCTCACATCCCAGGCTTCTGAATTAGTGTCCTCCACACTATCATGGAATCCGGCCTTCCTCTCCACTTCTTCCCACTGCTTATGCTCCTCCTCTTCTGTGCCTCCCTCTAACAATCCCAAAAGCAAGGGTGGACTTATCTTGAGGCCTATCCAATTGGCTTGGAGGTTCTGCATAGACTTCTTGTAGAGAGGTACCTGTGCCAAAGCCTCCCTCATCCAAGTTGGAGTGTGATATTCTCGAATTTTGAGGCTGTGGGACAACGTGGTCCACCTACGGGTGCAAGCATGAACACAATTGTCCCCTAGTAATCTCTCCATATCCTCGAAGTGTGCTATGGCCTGGGCCTGACGATCCATGTACTCTAATAAACCTCGTGAGTTGGTTGCTAGGTGCTGGTGAGCGGATACCAGTGCTGTGGGGTCCCCTGGCTCTACTCTAATCAATAGTGGTTCATGTAACTCTCGGTCCATCGCATTCCTGACCTCAGCTGCTCTCTTCTCTTCGTGGTTTAACCATGAGGTTATTGCCATCAGATGCATGTCCCCTACTGCTGTGTTAGGGTCCCACGAAGTGATGTTTGGAAGGGACAAATTATGGAGGTAAAACTCTGAAAGCTTGGCCTTATCTTCCGATGAACTGGTGTTACATAAATCTGTGAACTGCTGGGGGTTTTGGATGTGAGAGATACCCCTCTGTGCCAATGTATTGATTTGGAACTGTAGCCACTGGTCCCTTAGGTACAGGCCATAAGATTTGGCCGGCTACCTACATTGCAGTGCTTCCATTTCCCAACTGGCCATGCAGGCCAGTTGTGCCTCCTTTTCTTGCACCTACTGCTTTAGGGATTGTATCTGCATATCTGCCTGCAGTCCCCTTTCATGTAGCTGCTGGTTAAACTCCTCAAGATCAGCTTGCATCTCTTCTTTTCCTTGAGGCTCTGCTGAGGGATGCTTGGCTGCCATGTCCTTTTCTTTCCTTTGTCCCTGCAGTTGGAGCTGTTGTCTAAGCAGTGAATTCTCTTCTCTCAACTTGGCTTGTTGGGAGCTTTCCACATGCCTTACTCTTGCCAACTCCCTTTGTGCTTCCTTGAGCCTTTCCTCTAGAGGCCCGATATCTACTACCCCCTTAGATTTAGCTATCCTCATCCACGTGTGGGTTCGTACCCATTCTTCCTCTAGTGCTAAAAACAGTAAATAGTGGCACTGTGAACTTTTGGGGAATAATTCTGCCTGCCTCCAAAAAGTTATAATAAGAGCCCAAGTTGGGCTGGGGGCTTGGTTCCATGATAACATCGGCTTTCTCCTCCTTTGGTGGTGACTTGGCTGCTCCCTCCTCCTCTTGTGTTGACTCGGCTGCTTTTTCCTCCATCCGCTTAGTTTCCTTCAGCCTAGCCCAAGTTTCCTGTAGAATAGCCTCAACATCATGTAGAGAGGCTTCTGAGCTTAATTTTTCCATTCTGTCCCTCCATGAAGATGTTTTTGGGCTCCACCGCTCATAAGTAATGAAGGCTTTGGAGGGGGATTTATCCCTTGGTGTGGTAGGGGTATCCACGATAGTGATCGGTTCTTTTGATGGAGGTTGGGGTCTGCCAGTCTTAATTCTTACACTACTTCTCGCTTTGAAATATAGAGGAGTCTCCCTCTTTCATTTTTCTTTTGGCTTGGGAGAGGTACTTAGGGCGGCCAGCACAGCTGCTACCTCCCTAGCTAGGATTTCGGCCGACTTTTCCTTCTGTTGTCCTCCTTTCAGACTTCCTATAGAAATTCCTGTAGCAGTTTCTTTCTGGATTCCTGTAGAAGCCGTTTTCAACTTTCCCGTAGAAAGACTCTGCTACTTTCCTGTAGAAGTACTCTGCTGCTTTCCTGTAGAAATCGAGGGCACTGTTTTAGCCTGCTTGGCCGAGGGGACTTTTTCTTTCGTCTTTGCAGAGGTTGCCTTAGGGGTGCGCTTACTGCCTTGGACTTTCTCAGTCCATTCTGCCCTGCTCTGTATTCGTTTTTCCCTGGGCATTGGTGCAATCCCATCATCCCCTGTTCTGGCAGCTTGCTTTATTGCTGGTGTTCCTTTTTGCTCCTTCTTTAGTGTTTTGCTAGGGGTGTGTTGTCTTTTAACTTTTTTCTCGGCCTGAGTAGGCTCCTTCTCCTCACTGCTTGAAGAAGTGAGCTCCTCGGCTAAGACTCAGATATCATCATCCTTCGACATATTCCGGAAAATTTCCCAGGAGAGAGGGACAGTGAAAGTGTGGAGTGCATATTCCACGAGGAGCTTAATAAGCCCATGATGAGCTAGCTAGTCTGGTGTCCCCTCTCTGAGTTTGGTGGCACATTCAGTCATGGACTGCAAGAGGAAATAAGGAATGCTCAATTTTTTTTTCTGAGGGGAGGTCCATGTGGTGTTTGAGTTCTGTGAGCAACTGAAAATGATAACCATATATGATGCTAAATCTCCCCTTGCACATGATATACTTCATAATTTGGAGGCTGACTTCACTCTAGAACGGTTGTAGGCTAGTCCTCCGAACTCTGTTCTTATCTTCTGAGAATTGTTCTTCTGGCAAGAAGAATTCTTCCTTAGCCTTCTAACCTAGCTTCCTCTCCTCCTTATCCTAAGGCATCCCCATTGGAAGATCAGTCACCCTGCTTATGAGCTGTGGGGTGAATTTGAGGGTCAGTCCTCTGAAATTGATGACGGCCAATGTTTTTGTCTTCGACTTTAGGGACCGATGGAATTCTTCTGTAATTTCATCGTCGTGCCCTTGGAGCTTGTCACAAAATGACATCCATTGTGCACGGGAAAACAGGTCTACCACCTCAGGGGTTTCCCATAATTTCTTTGAGTCTGAAGGTTCTTTTTGAATGAACCCACCTGGCATGGTAAAACTCTGTGTTTTCTCTCGAGTTCACATAGACTGGGAATTCTGGGTGGATTCCCTCCTCATAGCGTAAAAAAGATACCTTTGGTTGATTACCCTTTGCTGAATTTTCCTGCTCACATATACAGAAGGAGAATTTCGGGAATTTTCACTCGGAGCACAGAGCTACGTCTCCGTTATACACACAGCCGCATAAAATTTATAATTTTGACAGTGTTTTGACAGGGTATCATTCTCTACATGAAGGAGTTTTCAATCATGCGCGGAGGAAATTGCTCATGTAGATTACTATGATGATTTCGCAGCGACATATATATAAAAGAACTTAGACAGAATTGCACTCAAATTTCTCTACCCCCCTTTACTACGTCGAATACACCACCTTTGAAATTTTTTTTGCATGGGGAGGTTAAATTCTGCCTACCTCACCGAAATTCACCACCCTCGACGTGAACATTCTGCACTGCCTCGGATGTTGTGTTCCCTGTAGCGCAGCTTCCTGTAGAAGTTGTTCTCAGCTTCTGGAGGAGGTTACAGTAGCGCAGGACGAGTCTGAGCAGTAGCATGACGTTTTAATAGGTCGAAAACTTCGGGTTAACCACTTGCAGAGGAAGAGGACACACATTCGGCTGGAAAACAGTTGTGTTCATAAATGACTGCAGTGCATCATAAGTATCAACCGGCCGATTTCGAATTGTTGCAGAATTCATGGCGCGGGGGTGAGCTGTCCCTGATGATCCGTTGGTCAACGTCACTGCAATCATACCCCAGCGTGCCCCTGACCGCCGAATTTTTTCCTCTGCGTTTACCACTGCCATTCTTGTCATACCTCCGCTTCTCCCCCATTGGACACTTCCCACGTGCCAATTATCCACCCTTTCGGCATAATCAATCCAGTTCGGATCCTACGAGACCACTTGACTGGCTGTGGTGGCCAGTTGAGTGGCAACCAGCCTTGTTCAATCCGCCCATTTTCACAGTTGTGCATATTCAGAGTATAGCTTATGCAATTGGACAAAATAAGGTTAGTTACTTACCTGTGCAGCTGTGGACGTGGTTTTTTCTAGGTTTCAAAACGCGGGATGCTGGATCTGCGTGCTGCTGCATCATGTTCTAGTGCTAGAGCTTGCTTGCATTAGCTGCTGCTGGCTGTGAGTCTTGGAGACCCGTTCCTCTGGTGGCGAACATGGCATGCACTAGTTCTGTGAGCTGCTGGTGTCTTCGTGGTAGGTACTCCAGCTGGATCAGCTGCTACAGGATTCCTGTAGGACATCCTGTAGCCGTTTCTCCTCTTGGGGTGCATGCTAACATAAGTCGAGTCACGTTGCACAGGTGAAAGGTCCTCAGGTCACCTAAACAGGTGAGTGCTCGAGCCTCAGAAGACCTTATTTTTTAGATTAAAAAAACACAATTTTCCTTATTTGAAAAACAGAGTTCTGGTTGCATGTGCAGGTATGCTTGCTCAGATTGGAGTGATGGCGGTGAAAAGAGGTGAAGCGAGTGGAGGATGGCAGAAAAGGGTGGTTTCATGCCTCCCCAGCCGACTTCAAGATCCAAATCCTTCCCTGCAGTTGATTCTGGCCCGTCCAAAAGTTCTACGGGAAGTTTCCTGTAGAAATATAGAATTTCCTGTAGAAAGTCATGTAGCTTCTTGTAGAAGGCTGAACCATGATCCGATTGTGCCCAATATTTGAAAAAATGAGTTTTCATGGTGGGTGTGCATGAGAGGCTGTCTGGTAGCTTGATAGGGACCCTTGTCTTCGAGTTGAGAGTCCTCCTTTGGTGCGCTATATACCTGCAACCTGCAACACTTTGAGAGATCAACTTATTTTTTCTTTTTTTTTCTCTTTTTTTTCTTTTTTTTTCTTTTTCTTTTAAGAGACAGCAGGGGCGTCTCAATGAGGTTTTCACCCCTACCACCTTCCTTGGGCGCCTTAAAAAGGTTTTCACCCAAGGATCTTTTATTTTATTTTATTCCCATTTTTTAGAGAGACAGCAGGAGCGCCTCAATGAGGTTTTCACTCCTATCATCTGCCTTGGGCGCCTCAGAAAGGTTTTCACCCAAGGATCTTTTTATTGCATTTTTTATTTATTTTTTATTTATTTTTAATATGAAAGGATGCTCAGAGTGTGCCCAAAATAGAGGCAGGATGCTTCTCTATGACCATCACTGATTTTTCCATGGTTTTGACGAACTCTTGCCTCGAAAGAGGGTTCCTGTAGATCTTTAGTCGATGCCCATTGACGAGCATGGGGATGGCTTCTTCAT
>APFE030885075.1:27991-75211 GCA_000404065.3 Pinus taeda
GGCATGAGAGTGAAATGAGTGAGAAGGAGGTTGAGTTTGGTATGGAGATGGATAAGACCACGGAGGAGGTGCGGACCAGGAAGGATGAGTAGGGGGACCCCAAGAAGGCATATGAGCAGGTTGGTTGGGGTGATAATAAGCTTGGGATGACCCGTGCATTCCCTGCTGATAAGGTCTGGATCCATGAGGCCTCCTTTGGTTAAGGAAGTAGAGAGGTTCAGTAGCCACCTCGGTCCCTAGGTACATGGCTTTAAATCCAAGCAAGGTAGGGCATTGGTTGGTGGGATGGTCTTCCTCACACACGAAACATACCTCTAATGAGTGTAATGGGCACTCATTCTTGGGGTGCTTCCTTGTGCATCTAGGACAAAAAATGGCCAAAGCCCTCTCAACTTCTTCTTTCTTTTGCTGAATTCGGAAGGTATCAAGTTGCATGGCAATGGTCTGTCTCATTTCGCTCTTAAGTTCTTCCATCTGGTTAGCAAAATCATGCTTGGAGAAAGAGGTACTAGCTGAGAGATGATTCTCCCTACCTCTCTTTTGGGCTGCTCTAGAATGGTTTCTAAACACGGTCTTTATGTCCTCATAAGGTAGTTGGTAGATGTCTCCTCCAGCCAGCAGGTTAAGGGTGTCGAGAAGGTCTTCAGGGACTCCTCAGAGTAGAACCAACTTCAGAGATTCCGGGTCAAGTGTGCACCTGGCCCATTTATAACTGAGTTGCAACCTTTCCTCATAGTCTTCCAAATATTCATCACTGCCCATGGTCATCCAAAAGATTTCTCCCTTAGTTTCCTTGGACCTACAGTAGTCTCTGTACTTGGCGTTGAAAGCTTGTTGCATTTGAGCCCATGTGGTGATACTGTTTCCAGGTAACCCCATGAACCAGCGTAATGTTGCATCCTTGAGGGTAGAGGGAAAGAGTTTCATCTTTTGCTCATCCTCAGCATAGTCATAAGTTCGACAAAGGACATCAAACTCAAACAGGAAGGTATCAGGGTCCTCAGTAGTCATACCATGGAAATGAGGTAGCGCAGAGGGACTTATGTTTTTCATTTTCATGGCTTCATTGGTCTCTCGGATGGGAAAGGCACCCTCTATTCTCTTGTCTTCTCTTCTACCATTTCGGTTTTCAGCCATGGCTTCAGATGGAATGTTTCCTAACTCTTCTTCTGCGATAGGATCTTCGTATATCTCAAGAGGTTCACCTATAGGTTCTTCTGGCTCATTGTCACCAGAGAAAAGAGAAGGTTGACTCCGTGATGTGGTGGGGGTATTGGGTAAGAATTTGCCAGTCTTATCTCTGTTCCTGCGAGGCATGAAATGGAAAGACTTTTTCTTGCTTTTTGCATTTTTTTCTTTGTACCTGCAAAACTTAAAATGGATTGAACTGCAACTAACTATCTTACAGAAATGAAAATTTGGAATTGAAATGAAAGCAGGAAAGGATTAATCTATTTTGCTCAAATGAAATTGCAGAATTGAAATGCTAATTTACGCTTGCAGAATTAAAATGCGGAATTGAAATGCTAATTTACGCTTGCAGAATTGAAATGCTAATCTATGAAAGCAGGAAATGTCTACCTTAATTTTGCGGAAAAGAAATTGCAGAATGGAAATGAAATAAACTACTTAGAAGAAGTTTGTAGTGGAAAATAGAAGAAAAGAAACAATCACCAATACTTTGACGCTTCCCCGGCAACGTCGCCAAAAAGATGGTGGGCTCCAGTATTGCAGCAATAATGCTGCAACTCATGGGACTCCCTTCTTTACTTTTATCAACCTGGTTGTTCGTAACAAACTTGGAAGCGATGGTGCTGTATGCACAAGTACAAGCTCTTGCCGCAGCTGTCACTTGATCAGTTGGCACAAGTCCGCTAGGGGCTTTAGCCAACTTCTATGGGCTCTTAGAAGAAGCTTTTAATTGATGGATGAAAGCTAACTCAAAGGAAGCTAATATACTTGCGAAAAGTGACTGGAAAACTGAAGGAAAGCGCAAACCCTAGCAAACCCTAATTCTACCAGCTAGTCCTACTGATGAAAAAATGAGAGTGCAAACTACTGAAAGAGATGCCATTACTTCTATTAAGGTAAAAGATGTGTTTAAACTATCTTTGTCCTAAGAAAGCATCTTTTTGTATTTTTGATTAAGTTGTCAATTTTCACATGCATAAGCTTGAACTGTGCTTTACTATGCAGGGGTGGATCAAGGAAGAGGAATGCTTGGGAAAGGTTGGAAAGGTTTAGATGGTGTCCAAGGAGTCCCTAACACTCTTCCAGAGAGTTTCACAAAGTTTGGCTATCAGGAAACCTCACTTGTGAGCTTCTACAGGAAGTCTGCAGGGGTTCTACAGGATGTTTCTGAGTTTCTACAAGATGTTTGGAAATTGGTTTTTAGGGGATGGATGAGTGAGGAAAGGCGCATGGATGGATCTGGAGGTAGGATAGGGGTCTAAAAATGGCATAAGGACTGGTGGGTGGAGTGGTGAAGAGGTGTAGAAGGCTGACTTGGCATGAAGAAGGCTAAGGCAATGATGGGTAAGGAGGTAAGGTTTTGTGGACAAAAAGGATAGATGGGGAATGAGAAACTTAGCTAAGATACAGAACAGGTGGCTCAAATGATATTTTGGGTGGATGAAATAATGAAGAATATGCCCTACACGGTGTACCTTGATCAAAGCAACAAAGGCCCGCAAATGATCAAATTCTAAACTAGTCTAGTCTAAACATCAACAACATAAATGAACAACACTTTATTTGGGAAGAAAACCTTTGTACACCATCTATGCAAAGAAACATTCCAGATGTCCAAACCCATGACTAATCTTTGCTAATAAAACAAGCACACTAACGATTGTATAATCAAGCAAACTAGTGTTTTTGTGAGGCAGCACTGTTTCCTCAATTCCAGCCCCAAATCCAATAAGGATGAGGTGAAAGCAAGAGTGTGGTTGTCCCTTTTCTTGGAGATTTTGTTGTTATTATCCTACCAAAGCACCTAAAACAATGTCATTCATAAACAATGATCTATTCCAGCAACATAACGAAATCTACTTAACAGAAATATGTTCAAATGCATAAAGGAAAACAATGATACGTAAAGGGAAAAGTAACAATACAGAAAGGAGGCCCTAGGCTCTTAGGTTGGGCCCAACCCTGAGAGCTATGGCTCCTATGAAAAAGTCAGACTTGATAGGAAACCAATATGCTTCTCATTATCCAAAAATAATCATAAGAGTCATGCCAAAAATGGCTACAAAAGAACAAAATAGAGCTGCAGCACTGAGGTGCAAAGTACACAATAGTTTCAAACGTCTTTTTATGAAGGTTGAGGCCTCAACATTTATAGATCACAAGGGACCTAGCTGGCCCCCTCAATTTGTGGAACTCGACTGTCAAACTGTGAGTTAAACAGTTCCTTTCTAAATGCTGCTTAGCTGCCTTCTAGATTCGGTTTGGTGGTCTTTGGAGCTCGCAGTTGGGGGTGAAGATCCTGAGGAAGGGTCATTTAATGCCATAGGAAACCCCCCTTCAAGTCCTCACCTCAGGCTTGGCTGCCTTATAGCTCATGATTGCTTTGACTTTGCTCCAATATATGTCAAAAAAACTGAAATAAACATGTGTTAACCACCTAGGAAAAGTGACTTCCCTTATTCGTACCAAAGACATAAACATACTGAAAATAATGCTTAAACTATAGAAAATGATGGATTTGAACAAGGACTGAACAAGGATAATTAGGCAAAATGAGCCCAACAAGTTACCAATTTTGGGGCTCATCATTTGGTTGTGGATGCTGTTGAGAATGGTCCACACACATCTAAATGGAATCTCTCTAGAATAGACTCTACTCGACTATCCCTGTCTCCAAAGGAAAACTTGGTGTATTTTCCCAAAGTACAACCCTTGCATGTATCAAATTGCTCAAGCATACCTTTGGGAAGACCGATAGATATTTTTTGCAATATCTTCAAAGCCTCATGATGCAAGTGGCCCAATCACCTATGCCAGAACTCGCCGACGTCTCAGTTCAACATATTTTCCGCTTTTGAACTCAAAGCAACACAATCCCCTACCTATATCATATAGAGATTCTAAACTCTAATCCCTATCTTCTTTACTTGACCCATGGCTATGTGTCGAAGGAACAGCTTTCCTTTAAAAAAGATCACATCATAGCCTCTATCATCAAGCATGGCAATGGATACCAAGTTCTTTGTCAGTCTGGGTACATGCATAACATTCTTTAAGGTGAGTGGAGCCACATGCTCCCTCTGAAAAGTAATAGTTCCCACACCAGTAACACTATACTTACCGTCATCACCCATATTGATATACATCTTGAGATCTTTGTCCTCTAGTTCACTAAATAAATCTTTGTCACCAGTCATGTGGACTGAAGCTCCACTGTTTATGTACCAGACACTTCCCATCATTGAAGGCATCATGCATGAAATGAGGGAAAAGTTCAGTTCGAATTGGGAGGCAAAAGCCTCACCCATTGCTCCTCCTGAGGACTTCTCCTTGGACTTCTTCAATGGAAAATTTGTAGCAAAGTGACCCATCTTGTGACAATGAAAGCATTTAACTTTCGTCATGTCCTTCTTCTTACCTCCATGATAAGAATTTGATTTGGAATGAGAAATTTTAACTTTCCCCTTCCTTGCGTTAATCGCTAAGGCACAATTCTCTTCATCATCAGTATTTGATGAAGAGCCATCCATGGTGTTCCTCCTGATCTCATCCTGCATCAAATTTGACCATAGTCGTTCCCAATCTAGCAGATTCTCTCGACCATTGACAGAGTCCTGATAACTATGCCAACTCTTTGGGAGTCCAAGAAGAGAAAGTTTCACCATATCCTCCTCAGAAACCATGATTCCAACACTTTCAATTTCATCCCGACATTGAGTGAAATTAGTCAAGTACTTTGGAATCATCTCACCTTTCTACATCTTGATTTTACAAAGTTTATCCTCACCTTCCTTTGATCACTGCTATTATGATACAAGCTCGTCAATGTTTTCCACATAGCATGTGGAGTTTCCTTTCCATGGAGACTTGAGATAATATGATCTTGAATTGTCTCAAGGATTATCCACATTGCGTTCATCACACACTTCTTCCACTCGACCAAAATATGTGCATCAGTAGCTACTCACTTAGGAATTACTTCTTCAGCAAATTCCTTTAAGCCATTTTCCTCTAGCACAACCTCCATCCTGTCCCTCCAGGCTATGGAATTTGAGCTGCCTTCTAAGGCATACTCAAGCCTCAACCCATGGAACATCATCTACCAATCCTAAAGTATGTATGAAAATTTGATTTTCACCTATAACCCAGAAACTCAAAACTTCAAAATCTCCTTAGATGATTTTAAATCGGCAATATCTCCCTCATCCAAACTCTGATTCGACCGATTTTGTTTTTTGAATTTGGGTATATTCTCTAGAGGAATCTAGATCTACAATTTGTTTATGAAATTTTTGCACAAAAATTCTCAATATGCTCTGCAAACTCTCAACCCAAAAAATAATCTTGTTTTGATAGCATGTAGAAAATCCTATAGATTCATAAGCTAAGGCAATTTGCTAAAGAAAGAGACAATAGTCTACTTCTACTCTTTATAGCGCAAGCCCATAAATATTGAGAAAACAATAATCAATAGAGGAAGAGAATCAAAGGCACATAACACAATAAATATCAAGGGAAAGCCATAGCTCAAAGCCCCACTATCTGTTTTGTACTAACCCAGAAAATCAAGATGAAATTACAATGCTTGTTATCTCTAAACCAATCCCAACACTCAAAAAACTCAATCTCTAACTCATAAGCAAGCTCAAGGCTAAATCTTAGCTTCTTCACAAGCTCTCCAAATCTTTATTTCAATGTGTAATTTCTATGGAGAATAGCTTGTATTTAGAGGGTAATAAAGCCTCTAAAAATAGCACAATCCATCAAGGATCAGTTCTTGATTGCATGCACTATCAGTGCAACTCAGAAAATCTAAAACAAATAGTACACTATCCCTACACTCTAGTCTCAACTAGGCCTTTCTCAGAATCAACATGCATGAGTTTTTTATGAGTAAATATTCAGTTAACTAGAGTAGCACTGGTGGAGTTCATTAGTGTCACCACTGACGATTAACTCACTATTAATTCTCTCAACTAGTTTGAGAACTAATTTAACTTAATTGACTCATGAAACTGAGTCTTCTATTTTACAACGCACAATTTGCTAGAAAATTATATATTACGGAGCAATGGAGCACATAAAAATATTGCAGAAATATAAACACAGAAAACTCATAAAACAAGAGAGACACAGATATACGTGGTTCACCCAGTTTGGGCTATGCCCACCTTGAACAGCCAGTCCTTCCTTTCTATTATGCAGCAAAATGAAGAGACACAACCTACAGTAGATTCGCTGTAATATACTCTGTTTTCTATCATAGTCTCACCTCTCTGCTTCTCACTCGGAGAATACACATCTATTATTCAGCCTCAAATACAGTGCCCTCATACAAAGAGAGGGGTTGCCTTCTAGGGCAAAAAACCCTAAACTAAACATAAGTTCTACCATCAGATCATCTGCCTAATGAACGACCCAGATTGACTAGAAATTACTATACCTTTACAAGGAAATTTTACATCTATTTTTAGCTTCGGGGGCACTGCCCCTGAAACACCCGTCGAGGGACCGCTAGCCCCGTACCCCCCAGCAGGTTGGGATCGGCCCCCCCGAACCCCTGCAGGGGGTACAAGTCCCCCCCACACCCCCCCACATGGAGGGGTGTGCAAATTTCTTGGGGTATACATCTGACTAAAACAAAGACCTATAAATAATCATGCTCCATAGTCAACAATCTCCCACTTGGAGAATGATTGTAGCAACTCCACCGTTGCTTCATTTGCTGGATAATGACTCCTCTTTGGACCTGGTTGTTTTTCATCTTCATCATCATTCATGAAGACCAATTGAAACTGAGCATATTCTCAGTTTCTCCCAGGTTACAACTTTTGTTAGCATATCTGGAGGATTCTAGCTAGTGTGTATCTTCTCCAGCTTCAACTCTCCATCTTTGAACACTGATCGTATGAAATGGTACTTGAGCTGTATGTGTTTAGTCCTGGAATGAAATGCTGAGTTCTTTGCAAGATGAATGGGACTTTGTCTATCACTGTATAACGTGCCCATATCATGCTCCTTACCTAATTCACCCATAAACCTTTGTAACAAAATCATTACTTTACTAGCCTCTGTAGCAGCACCATATTCTGCTTCTGTTGGTGAAAGTGCAACAACACTTTGGATTTTTGAAACCCAACTAACAGTTGTTACACCTACAGTAAATACATATCTTGTAGTGCTCCTCATGTTATCTTTGTCACCTGCCATATCTGCATCAACATATCCCTGTAGAGAAATGTTTGAACCACCAAAGCATAATGCTTGATTTGTGGTACCTTTCAAATATCTAAGAATCCATTTCACTGCTACCCAATGCTTCTTTCCTGGATTGTTCATGTACCTGCTTACAACTCCCATTGCATGTGCAATATCAGGCCTTGTGCAGACCATTGCATATATTAAGCTTCCCACTGCTGATGCATATGGAACTTTAGACATATAATCCATGTCTTCTTGGGTTTTTGGGCACATTTCCTTACTAAGTTTGAAATGGCTAGCGAAAGGTGTACTAATTGGTTTTGCATTGTGCATATTAAATCTTTTCAAAACCTTTTGTATGTACTCATTCTGAGACAATGTTAATTTACGATTTTTGCTATCTCGACTTATTCTCATACTAAGGATTTATTTTGTGGCTCCCAAATCCTTCATGGCAAATGAATTTGCCAATTTTATTTTGAGCACATTTATTTCCTGCATGTTAGACCCTGCAACAAGCATGTCATCTACATACAATAACAATATAATATAACTGCCATCATTTTGCTTTTTCAGATAAACACAATGATTAGAGTGACATCTATTATAACCTTTTTCAGACATAAACTTGTCAAATTTTAGATACCACTACCTTGGAGCCTGCTTTAAGCCATACAAGCTCTTCTTCAACTTGCACACTAGTTTCTCCTTCCCTTTCAATTCATATCCTTTTGGATGCTGCATATATATCTCTTCCTCCAAATCCCCATGGAGAAAGGCTGTCTTTATGTCTAATTGCTCAAGATGAAAATCCTCAACTGCTACTAGACTTAAAATAGTTCTGATTGAAGTCATTTTAACAATAGGAGAAAATATTTCATCAAAATCAATACCTTTCTTCTGTGCAAACCCCTTCACCACAAGTCTAGCTTTGTACCTTCGTTTTCCTCCATCTTCTTCCTTCAGCCTGTAAACCCATTTATTCTTCAATGTAGTTTTACTGTAGGCAAGTTGACTAAGTCCTAAGTCTGGTTATGCATTAAGGAGTCCATCTCTTCTTCCATGGCTACCTCCCACTTCTTCCTGCTTTCAACCTACACTGCTTCTTCATAACATTCAGGTTCACCATAATCAGTCAACAATAAATAATATAATGAAGGAGAGTATCATTCAGGGGGTCTAATTATCCTGGTAGATCTTCTAACACCAATTTCAAGTGTTTGGGGTGCCTGTTTCTATTGTTGTGGTTGTTCATTATTATTATTTTCAAACACCTTTACTTTTTCAGTGATTTCATTAAGAACTGCGTATTCCTTGTTTTCTTTTCCCTGTTTCTTTTCCTACAACTGATTCTTATACAAGACCTTTTCATTGAATATTACATCTTTGCTCCTAATGATTTTGTGATTTTCATAATCATATAAGCAATAACCAAAATCATTAACACCATATCCAATAAAGGTACATTTTTTTGACTTTGCCTCAAGCTTTGTTCTATTTTCTTGATCAATATGGACAAAGGCCTCACAACCAAAATGCATTAAAAAAGGAGCAGTTTACCTTTTCACCTGTCCATGCTTCCTCTAGAACACCACCATCCAAGGAACTTGAAGGCCCTCTGTTTATTAGATAGACAACAGTATCTACAACATCTTCCCAAAACTGTAAAGGCAATCATGCATGCAATCTCATGCACCTTGCACGCTCCATGATTGTTCTGTTCATCCTTTCTGACACACCATTTTCTTGTGGTGTTCTTGGAATTGTCTTCTCTCTATGAATTCCATGCTCTGAATAGTACCTATCAAACTCTTTGCTACAATATTCACCTCCATTTCCTGATCTAAGACACTTCAATTTCTATCTTGTCTCAATCTCAACCAAAGCTTTCCATTTCTTGAAAGTATCAAATACATCAGATTTATTTTTAATACAATAAATCCAATTTTTTCTAGTTGCATCATCAATAAAAGTAACATAATAATGAGAGCCACCGAGAGATGATACTTGAGCAGGTCCCCATACATCTGTATGCACAAGCTCTAATTTGTCGCTCTTCTTTTCTTTCCCAACTCTGAGAAATTTGACTCTCTTCTATTTTCCATAAATGCAATTCTCATAGAAGTCCAAATCAACATTCTTCAAACCCGGCAACAAATTCCTTGAGTGAAGAATCTTCATCCCCTTTTCATTCATGTGTCTAAGCCTATGAAATACTGCATCTACTCCTTTGGAAGTTAAAGCATTAACAGAGTTAGTTAAAGCATTAACAGAGTTAGAAATACCATTGCATAAATACAATGTACCAACCTTTTCACCTTTTGCTATTACCAAGGCTCCTTTGGTGACCTTCCAAGCTTTATCTGTGAAAGTTGTTACACAACCTTCACCGCCTAACTACCCTATTGAAATCAGATTTTTCTTTAGATCTGGAACATGCCTTATCTCCTTTAGTATCCATTGGTTTCCATTCTGTTGTTTTACAAGAACCTTACCCATTCCAAGAATTTTACAGGGTTTATCATCACGCAAATGAACTTGTCCAAAATCTCCTTGAACATAGTCATGAAAGTATTTCTTATCAGGTGTGGCATGGAATGAGACCCCTCAATCTACCACCCAGGAATCAGTAGTATTTTCAAAAGAAAGAATCAAAGCATCTTGTAACACCTCACCTGTCACATTTGCTTCATGATTGTTTTCTTGCTGTGCATCTCCTTCTTTTCCTTTCTGAGATCTACAGTCTTTCTTTAGGTGTCCTTTCTTTCCACATTTCTAGCACACTATCCCCTATCTGGACTTGGATCTGCCTTTCCTTGATTTACTGCGATATCCTAAGCTTTTTCCTCTTTCCATTTTTCTTCCCCTAGACTCTGCACTCAAAGCATTACTCGATGTGTCACTGGAGCTTTTCCATCGCATTTCCTCGCTAAGGATAGCACCGACAACATCATCAAACTTTAAAGTACTAGATCCAAAAACAAAGTTACTAATGGCCATTACTAAACCATTCCAACTTTCTGGTAATGAGCACAAGAATAACAAAGCTCTAACTTCATCATCAAAGTTTACCCCTACAGAACATAATTGACTTGTAACAGTATTAAAATCATTTAAATGGTCTGCATTAGATCCACCTTCCGGCATCTTCATATTAAATAATTGTTTCATAAGAAATACCTTGTTTGAGGCCAAGGGTTTTTCATATAGTTTCTCTAAACCCTTAATCAAACCCTCTGTCATTGTTTCCTTCGAAATGTTGAAGGCGACTGATGCTGCAAGGCACAACCGTACTTTTTTGAGTGCCTTTCTATCGAGAAGGTTCCATTCTTCATCTGTCATACCCATCGGCATCTTTGCTTTTCCGCCTAATTGTAGGTATAGATCTTTCTAATACAGATAATCTTCCATCTACTTCTTCCACAGTGAGAAGTTTTGGCCATTAAATTTCTCGACCCTAAACTTGCCATCTTCTGCCATTTCTCCCACTCGAACCAGGAACCCTTCTTTCCTGCGGGTTTATCAGCCAAATAGACCTTCGGCTTTGATACCATTTGTTAGAAAATTATATATTATGGAGCAATGGAACACATAAAATATTGTAGAAATATAAACACAAAAAACACATAAAACAAGAGAGACACAGATATACGTGGTTCACCCAGTTTGGGCTACGTCCACCCCGAACAGCCAGGTCTTCCTTTCTATTATTCAGCAATATTAAGAGACACGACCTACAGCAGGTTCGCTGTAATCTCCTATGTTTTCTCTTACAGTCTCACCTCTTTGTTTCTCGCTTGGAGAATACACATCTATTATTCATCCTCAAATACAATGCCCTCATACAAAGAGAGGGTTGCCTTTTAGGGCAAAAAATCCTAAACTAAACATAAGTTCTACAGTTAGATCATTTTCCTAATGAACGACCCAAATTGACTAGAAATTACTATATTTTTACAAGGCAATTTTACATCCATTTTTAGCTTCAAGGGCGCTACCCGTGAAACCCTTGTCGGGGGATTGCTGGCCCCCAGACCCCCAAGTTGGAGGGGATCGACCCCCTCGAACCCCCGTGGGGGGGACAAGGCCCCCCCTCGCACCCCCTGCATGGAGGGGTGTACAAATTTCTTGGGTTATACATCTGGCTGAAACAAAGACCTCTAAACAATCAAGCTCCATACTCAACACAATTAACTCACACTAGACCCCTACAAAGTAGGGAGAACATATACATGACTTCCAAAAGGATTCCGATTAAAATTTTCTAAGTCAAGTAAGTTTAATAAACTTAATTTAACTATTTTAAGTTGTTATGAGAATAGAATTAAAATTTAATTCACAGTTTAATTCAAGGACAAATTAAACTGGAATTTCTTGTTTCCATTTCTCAACATTCTTTGGTTATGATTCCCTCTCACCATGTTAGCTTGAGGGGCAATATGTCTCATGTAATTATATCTAAAGATGTTATTTTATTCAGTTCCGATCTTTGTTTTCCATGCACATTATGTATATGGGACTCATTGTATTAATGTATCACATTCTGGCCCATTGATACTAGCTTATCATATACTTTGTAGCTTAGCCCCACATTGTTGGATGCACCATTATTATTTGTACTCAGTTATCTCAGGGGGTATGGGTATGCCTCCCACACCTCATTTGAGATCATGTACTCCAAAACAAAAAGATACTTATTACAACTTAGTAGGTATCACCCTCTCCATTCCTCTGTCCTTCCTTGCATTGCTTCAACTCCCCCTCTCTCTATCTCTCTCTCTTTGACTCCGTTTTGGTGTCTCATGGAAGTGTAAATTACAATGTATTTCGGTCATATGATTTTCTCATGACACTCATACACTGGGGGGAATCTGTTATCACCTAAAAAATAATCACCTATCCATTTGTACCTAGGCTGATTGAAATACACCATGTAGGATTAATTTTACCATAATAAAATCACTTTCACCATAGGAAATAATTTAATAAACCATTGTTATTAAATTATTTATGTTTAAAACCAAAATACCCCATGAGAATAATTGAATAGATCATTATTTATTTAATTTTCTATAGAAATAATTATTAACTCATTATTTGATAATTATTTGTTAACACATTTTACTAAATCACTTTTTAATACTTAAATAAATCACTATTTATTTACTATTCATTAATCTTATTTTTGGAATATTTGTTAAACCATTATTTAATAATTATTTCAAAGTCACACTTTTCTAATCCTTGCAAAGTGATTTACAAATCATTTTATTTGTTAATTACTTTAACCATTTTCTAAATAAAGATATTTGACCATTTTGAATATCTTTTCCCTCCCCAAAAAATATAATAAATTATTCCTGATGGATAGATCTTAATTTGGTCAATAATATTTTATTATTTTCTAATTTTTGATTTAAACCAATACTTTTATATAAATAAGAGGGTTTTGCATTCCTTCTTGACCATGATCATTATCATGATCACCATTATCATCTTATGCCGTTCGAGCTCCCACTTGAGTTCTATTTTGTTTTGGGTTTTTTGCATATTGAGAGAGAGAAACAGATCATTGAAGCACAAGGACATCAAAGGACCCATCCCACAGAGGGGGATTTATAGACCCATGTTGTAAATCTTCTCCACTAGGTGTTATTAATAAAAAGATTATTCATTTTAAGTCTTCTTTTATTGGGTTATTGCATCAGTTATTTCTTGTTGTTCTATGTTTTAGATTGCACATGATCTTATTGTTGCATGGTTTTCTTCTTTGGTTATTGTAGATCTGAAGTGTAAACAACCACATCTTCTTGTTAGGATCACTTGTTACCTGTGACTTAATTGAAGTATTTTTGGTACACTTGCTAAGAATTTTCATATTAACACCTATGAAGGAAACCGATATGACATCAAACATCATTATTTTTATAAATCGAAGTACATCCCTGATAGAAATGAAAGTGGAGCTACTAAATAACATGTTTTGTCCACAAGACGACTAATAAATACATGCCCTTAGAGGAAAATTAGAATTGGTACTTATACAAAGTGATGATGAAGCATTATCCTTGAAAGGAGGAAGTTTTCCCCTCCAAAATCCCTCAAATAGTGGATTTGGTTCTCAACATTAGGAATCTGCATGAAATGATAGGGAGCACATCCCTAGATTTTCTCAATCACTAGACCTCCAAAATTTGTGCAATAATTTTATAATATCATGTTCATTTATTATCCAATCTTGGTCCATTTTGTAGTAGGGAGTAAGTCCCTATATTATCTCCTCCTCCAAATCTTCATAATCTACCCAATATTCTCACAATATTCTATAAAAATAAATAATATTAGGAACATATATGAAATTATCTCTAAACCTTCATAATTAACATATTAAAGTCAAAAATATGTCATCTAATGAAAAAAGAGAGGTTTAATGTGCTGAAGGTTGGTCAGATGGGCCTTAATTTATGTCTAATTTGGAAGCCCATCATACCTCCCAACAAAAAGTGTTGCTCATCTTCTGAGCAACTTAGTGACCTAACTATGACTCATTCATGGCCCTAGTGGCCTCTCTTTTGTACATTCCTCAGTCCCTTCTCTCAAGAAGCTTAGTTGTAGGTTCCGTAAGGACAAACACAAAAATGTAGTTGTTTTTTTCATGATTTTTTAGCAGTATTTCAAGCAAGAAAACAAAACATTCCTCTTTGAAAGTGAACTCTGTCGGCTTGTAGGTCAATTGAATTCACAACCTCTCACTTGACACCTTCATCCCATTTTCACTCATTTTTCCAAAACTATTTTTTCATAGAAGAATCACAGTTTTTCTAGAGAACATTAGCTTGCCTTTTCCCCTTGTGAAAGATGTGTTCTTGAATATTTTTCGGTTTGGAAAGGTCTTCCACATATTTCCCCAACCTCTTGCTACCTTTTTCCACCATTTGGACACCTATGAAACCCTCAAAACGCCCTTAGATGTGATCATGTAGCAATACAAATCATCCCATAGTAGTCTTGTAGCAGACTTGTAACATTCTGTAGCACATCACAAAATCTAACAAATCCTGACGAAAATTTCATGTAATGCTTAATGTTTTCCTCTGAACTTTCCATAACTTCTTCTCTGCTTGGACACAAGCTAGAAAGAGATTAGAGACCTATTGGAAAGCATATTTTCATCACTGTGGTTTGAGTTCTATTTTGATGGTGAATGGATTCTTGCCTTCTTTTTCCTTCTTCTTCTCTTATGTTACCTAGATGATTGTCTAACGGGAGATGATTTTTTTTTTTGTTTTTTTTTTTTGTTATGTCATACAAAACATGATTAGGTCTTTCTTAGGCACCACTATTTTGTTTTTTAGCACAATTTGTTCCTCTCCTCCTTGTTCCTCCTTTAGTTGTTCTTTTGGCTAATCTCCTTATTCTCCATATTCTTTTGCTTATTCATTAGCTTCTTCTTCTCTTTATTCTCGGTTGTGTCTTTTCTATGGTTAAATCCACCGCCCATAGCCTTCAATACAACTTTCCAAAGTTGGCAAGCCAATTCTCTATTTCTTCTACAAGTTTTAGATATTTTTGTGTTATGAGGGTTTTTACGACAAAGGCAAAAAGAACAGGTTTCTTATATTGCCTGGACGAAGGTTGATTTCATGCTCACCCAAAAATAAATTCAATTCCCTTTATTATAAGGCTCAATCCAAATAAAACATCCACATTTCATTTTTTTATTTTTAAACTTCTATAAAAAAATTTCCATAGGATGTACTACTAAAAAAAAGGAAAATTTTGCAAGCTCCTTGTTCACATATGGCAAGGATAAATATTTATTTACCCTTCGTTTGGATGTTTTCCTTCGAATCCTAACATTTGGGGGTGAAATTCCTCAAAATCAGGGTCTTTTGCAGTAACTTTTGTCTTCATGTCACATATTTATTTTCTCCTACAACAATTATGTTTCTCATGTAGCACAGAATATGTCTCTCCTATAGTAGTCTTGTTTCTCCTGTAACAATTTTTTTTCTCATATAGAAACTATGCTCGATCCAGTAACACCTACAATTCAACTCTCTATCTCTTTTGTAACACCCTAGGCAGCCCCTAGTAGCATCTAGCTCAACCTTTGATGTGTTAACGAGCCTTTGTTGGGCATGGAATCCCCCCAAGGCATGTTTTGGGGATTAAAGCCCAAGTTTTGACCGAATATTTTTTGTAAAAGCTCCGCAAATTACAGGCGCGGGGTGTGAAAGTATAATAGAGTCACAGGGTTGTCCACCCTAGATTTTGTAATGTAATGTCAGTAGATAGACCTACCCATGGTCCATGGACCATGGGATTGTATAAATAGAGTGAGGCTCTAAGTTTAAAAGATAACTAACGAATAGTGGAATAGAAGAAATGCATGAGAAGTCTAAGTGATTGAGTCAGAGTGTAAAGTGTGTCTGTTGTTCGTAGAGTAGGAGAAGGCTCTGCAACTGAGTGTGCAGAGGCCTATTACTCTGTAGCTAAGTGTGCGGACTCCTGCAGCTGAGTGTGTAGGGCAGGTCGAGTTTGTAATCATTTGGAGAATCAATAAAGAGAAGTTTTACTATAATTTTGTGTATATTTTCCTGGTTTAATGCATGATTGGATATAATTTGTAAGTATACTATTTATTTACTGCGTGATCGTGTGTGAATGTTTTGTATTGCTAATTATAACTTAAGACATTCAAGTAGGCAAAGGAAATTAATTAACACTGGAAGATAAGTAAGATCTCAGGAAATAGCACAGAGAGTAGCACAACCCCTCGTTAGGGCTATGTGAAGGCAATGTATCAGGCCATGAGGAATGGGAAGTGCATGAAGCGAACTGCACATAAGAAAAGATAGAGAAACAATCATACTTCTTAGACATCTCAAGGGTGCAGAAACTTGGTTCTAGTACCCTCCCATACTACTTCGAGTGAGACCTTAGTCCACACTCTGCAGAAAGTTTCTGAAAGGGCCAGTAGTATAGGGATTTGTTTGGCTAATAAACTTTGAACCTAGGTTAGGCCCCAATAAGCCAAAAAATGGTTCCGTTGTCGGGACTGGGATCTGCATAGAGATGTCTGATGTATCACTGGAATTCGACAAAGGAAGGAATTGAATATGGGTAGGACAGAAAGATTCACGAGTTCGCAACACAGGAAAACAAAAATTTGCACTTATCAAAGGAAGATTTGTTAGACTTTTACTTATATACAGAAATCCATGAAATTTTCTTTGCATCCTTCCCCACTGAGTTGTACGAGTGGATTGTGAAGCTAGCAGATAGCCAAGGAAGGTGTAAACTTGACAAACCTATTGTTTGGACTCCAGAATTGGTGCACAGACTGGAAGCATCAGAAGATAAGATTGCACACGCTGTCGATCACTGGCTTGATCAAGTCATAGGAGGATTCATCACTGAATTCATGGTAGATACTTGAGTCAGTTATAGCGAGGCAGAACGACACTTCCTCAAAGGACCATGAGGTAAGTACGTTAAATCTTTGAACACTTGGATTAAAATACTACTGTTTGAAAATCAGTATGCGAATAAATTGATGTTTGGGGCTATGCGAAGTGGGAAAATCTACAAAAATGAAGGTAGCATAGAACTAGAGACTATCCCCTTGATTTCACCTTTGCAAGGGGGAAAAGAAGAGCTCACAAAGGTCTCACCAAGAAGTGCAATCAATCTGATAAGAAAGAGAATTCCGCGCATACCACCCCCACCCACACCACCATTAGTTTCACCATCTTCACCTCCATCTTTGCCCATGCCACCTCCCCCACCACCGCGAAGCAGTATGGCAAGTGCGATAAAGCTACCAGTGTTCAAGGGAGTAAGGAATGAAGATCCTGACTAGTTTTGGTTCGTAATAAAAGTTGTATGGGAATCATAGGGTGTCACAGATGACAATATAAAGAAGGAAATATTGGTCAGTGCTCTGTAGGATTATGTGCTGACCTGCTACATTAAGCATTCCAATGACAATTCGAATGCAGGGATCATAGATATCCAAGTCGCGCTAAACAAAGAATTTAGCAAGCCAAAGTCAGAGGCATAGTCGATCATTAGGTTTAAGGAAATCACAATGCTTCCAAGTGAAACCCCGTGGGAATTGGATCAAATACTGAAGTGCACAATTCATGAAGCGAACATGACATTAATAGATGGGTAACACCACGAATGGTTTTTAGCATCATTAACAACGCATCTACAAAACTTGCTATCGCAACAAAGGCTAACAACTGAGGCTGAGGCTTTGGAGGCTGCGATGAGATTGCATGAGACTCCGATACAAGATCCTAACATGGGCGTTCACCAGATTCATGCGCAATTGAAAAAACTGTGCCTGGAGATGCATAGTTTGAAACAAGACAAGATAGCTCACCTAAAGATGCACAATGAGGTATGGTGCATAAAATGCAAGGGCCAAGGGCACGACAAGGACCACTGCCCAGTGTTTGCAAATTACCTTGTAGGAGGAGGGCCAATGCCACTAATATCGGAGGCACAAGCAGGACCAAGCGCGGCGCCTGCACTATGGTGTGCAATTTGTTAGATAGGAGGAAAGCATGCTACATAGAACTCCCATCTATTATAGAAGTATACACAAAATTCACAACAGTTGTTCAGTCATTTCTATAGGTCAGTAGGACATGATAAGCGCACATGTCAAAGTTATGAACTGATGATGGATCAGACTCCTACCTATAGAGTTCAGGCTGAAAAGCAGCCCCTTTACCAGAATGCAGGGATGGTGCAAACTGGATTTCAGGGGTGCAGACAAGGCCAAGGTGGATGGGGGCTAGGAAGAGGTTGCAGAAAACTCATATATTACAATTGCAGAGGGCTATGGCATTATGCCCATGATTGTATGAATCCAATATGACCATGATTCTTGTATTATATGTTTTTTGAGCATGAGATGGAGAATTGTCCCACACTGATAGCAAGGTTGCACGATAAAGGAGCACTCCAACCTCCCCTGACTTAGTACATACAAATGATGAGGTTTGAGTCGTGCGAGGAGGACCCTAATATAAATATCATGCTCCGGAGATGTATTATGATAGGGGATGACAAAGGCAAGCAACCTGAAGAAAGAACTAAGTTTGCAAGGCTCCAACGAAGGAACCAGAATTTGATTTGGAGTGCACTAAGGAGACCTTCATCGAAGTGAAGAGGAGCTTCGTTGATGCCTCCACTTCAGGAAGTATAGATATACTGGAGCTAGAAATGGACCCATCAATCTCACTACATTCTTGGAGAGATTCATGAAGGTGTTGCACAATAGAAAGTCTGTAAAGGGGTTGCAAGAACTCATAACTAGATGCGCTAAGACTGCACCAAGAGAACCGTGCATAGTCCGGAAACTCGGGAAGCACATGAAGTGAATAGGAAGGGAAATGAGACTGACCGTGCAAATTGGGGAATATGAGATGGACCAAGTGATTCTCTATCTAGGATCAGACGCGAATGTCTTGCCAAAGTAGACATGGGAGCACATGGGCAGGCCTGCATTACAATGGTCTCCTATCCAACTGCGGATGGCAAACCAACAAAAGATCCTACCTATGGGGAGATTGTAGGGAATCATAGTAGATATCGAAGGAGAAAGCATGCTAGCATATTTTGAAGTGATAGAGATTTTTGATGACAACAATCCCTACCCCACACTATTAGAGATAGATTGGGCCACTGACATGAATGGAGTGATAAATCTAAAGAAGCGGAATATTATATTTGAGAAAAAGTCTCTGCGCATAGTGGTACCTTTAGACCCTGTAGAAGGATCGTGCTACACGAAGCCATTGCGTGACTATGACAATGATGACGATATGGATTGCATCTACAAAATAACTCTGCCCGAGCAATACTAGGTAAATCCAACCATGGATGGTCGAATCTCATGGGAGCGCGAAATCTCCTGCACCTCAGGTTTAAATGAGGAGATAGAACAATGGTAGAACCAGTTACATGAGGTAACCACACTCAACAATAACATGATGACAAGGTCATTGTGTTGCGTAGAAATAGAGGCAAAATATTTGCCTACGTATGATGGGTTAAGCGAGGTGGATGACTTCTTGAAAAATTTGAAAGAGAAGTACTAGAACAACACATGTCGATGCTTTAAAATGGGTACTGTGAGCTACACTCGCAAGATGGTGGGGTACGTACCAACGAAGTATTAAGGATTGGCGCGAATGTAGAAGGATGATGCACATGCAGTTTGGGAAGCCTCCGATGTGATTAACAGATGAAGTAGTCGAAACAAACCAACCCACACACCCACCTATCCAGGTGGATATAGGCATATGGTGCAAAACCTGTACGAATGCACACCGTCATCATAGTAGGAGACACGATCAGTAAGTAGGTGCGGGGAAGGCAATGGCATGAACAATCCCTTCAGTTGGGACCATGAAGTATGGAAAGACCAAGTGCACAGACGAATATCCATGCAGAAGCTTTTAACAAAGTACACGAAGTGCTGAACAAGGTCCAACATGTGACTGGGACCTGGGCATACCAACGATTCTCTGGGCTTATAGGATTGCATGCAAACACCTAACCACATAGGCACCACCAAGGCTAAAGTATGAAGCAACCAGAGTAAGCCCTATAGTACTTGGACAGGTTAGACCACGCATGACAACATTGGTAGATATGATGGTTCACGAAACCTTGGAAGCATAAATCCAACAAGGAAATTTTAGAATCCAAGAACTTGAAGAAGAAAGGGTACTATTAAGGAATAAAAGCGCTCTAGTGGATGCGGAAGTCAAGAACCTGGAAGACAATATAAAGGAATATTTTCTTGGCAAAAAGATCAGGGTGACAAGGCAGGATGTGTAAGATCGCAATGACAAGTTTAATGCGTATCACCATGAATTGATCAATCTGATGCCTTGGCTTGGACCACACATTGCTAAGCGTATTGACCAGGGTAGTGCGTTGCAGATGGTAAAGTGCACGATGCCGATAGTAACAATAAAAGGTGGGTATTCTCCAAGAAACATGATGAATGATAGGATGAAACTTTACACGGATGGTGCAACCACCTAACTAGCTGAAGGAAGAAAAATATTAGTACCATAGGTAGTTGAAAGGGAGTGCGGGACTATAAACTATTCTTCCCCGGAGATGCACACAGAACCAAAGAGTCACAAGGTCCACGACCACACGTAGGGGGCTACACTGTCGTGTGGGTTGGCCAAAAAGTGACTGTTGAAGTCACTATTCATGATGGGATGCTCATCTTAAGACCAAATGGAGCGGGCGATAGGGATTTAAGGCACGATTTATTGGAAAGATTTGGGAAAATCTACCACCAAGGGAGCATTAATGAACTAGATTTGGGGGGAATGGTTAAATTCAAATTCAAAAAGCACTATAAATTACAAAGGGCTTCCAAGCAAACAACACTTGGTCATTCACGAATTGAGCTATTGAGAAGAGCCTTGATTAATGTGTGCCGAGCGTTGATTGAGCCCTTGAGTTCGTGAGTGCTAGATTTTTCGACATAAACAATGGCAACAACAGAGGAAGTTATGGAGATAACAGAACTCACCACCAAAGAGGCAGCATAGGCCTTGACTATGGGGGATGCTCTAGAAGGTTCCGGGATTGAGGCAGAAATCCTGAAATCACTGCGCATGCCAAGACTGAAGAAGGACAAGCAAATGATGGTTTCTATACATGTGTCCCCGCGGAACTTGTTGCACACCAAGCTATCAGTGGAGGAAAAGGGGAAAGTTGTCACCATAGAGACTGATGAAGAATAAGAAGACCTGGAGGACCTAATTATCGAAGAGGATGAGGATGAAGGTATGTAGGAGGAAACTCAGCCTACAAACCCCTTGACGAAGCTGCCTACCTATGGCCCCCCACAGAAAGGAAAGGCTAGAGTGCCCAAGGACCTTGACAAGACCAAGACCTTCCTCCAGACCCTGCTCCTATCAAACAACATTATTTTTGAGGGCACACACCTAGGCTAGGTGCCAAGATTAAAATTTGAAGATTGGTACCTTGCTGACCACGAGAAGTTCCTTCACCTTGCAACCTCACACCTCATGAAGCCCAACCAGAATACTACAGTAGGTTTACAGAAATAGTGTCGCGAAAGTGGTTGCACGGAGTAGAAAGGTTGGGCTACTGAACCTGCTTTGGGTGCCACATTTCCACCGTGCCCCAACAACCATTTTTTCCATCAGGCAACTACTTTGCCTGGTGCATGATGGGTGTTTGTGGTTGAAGGAGCCCATCCCCATCACGACAGACTTGATTCACCGCATTTCCTAGCTTCCATGCAAAGGAGAGGACCCCACAGACATCTCGGAGGGGAAGAGAAATGACTTGGCTATCATAGAGGCCATGAAGAAAAAATACAAGCTAACGAAGAAGAAAAGGGGCTATGCCATATCCAGCATCAATGACAAAGTAGTGCAAGTGGCAACCCAAATAATGGGCGGTAAGGTTATGCACAAGTGCCGTGCAGATGAGGTACCCACACCAGTGGTAGCCCTGGCTGAGCACTGCATGGAGGGGGTCTAGTTTAACTTGTTTGAGTTATTCTGTAAGGAGTTTTTAGAAAATTACTGTGAAGCTCAGGAGCAAGGCAAAGCATTCTAGTATGCATGGCTTCTGCTGTCCATAGCACTCATGGCAAGGGAATTACCGAAGGATAGTCAATTCCCCATAATTGACAGAGATCTACCGGAGGCGGCGAAGTACGCTTCGCTCTGGGCCACAAAGGATGCCACTAGGATCCATGATAGTAAAATATTCTAGGTGTTCATGGAGATGAACCTCAGAATGGAGATAAACTACAAGCTGTGGTTGTCACCCACTCTCTACAATAGTATTTATAATTTTACAGAATTTAAAGCAGACATCCATAGCATTTACATTAGAGTGTGCAAGGACTTGACCAAACAATGGAGGAAGCTACCCTTTGTAGCCACAGAGGATGTCATCTTTAACATCCTGGAGACATGGCCACCAGAGTGACACGCTCCATACATCGGTGGGGATCGAGAAGTCGACAACACAAAGGAAGAAACATGAGGCCAAGCTACACATCGCACAGTTGGTAGAAAAGAGAAGGAAGGAGGCAGCGACAACAAAAGTGCGGGCAACACGCGATGCTGCGCAGATAGAAACTGAGCAGGAAAAGGCCGCAACAGTAGCACAGGAGGTAGCGATTAAGGAAAACGAGGGCTAAACGTCACCTTCGCATGGACAGGAAGTAGAGGAAGAAGAGGGAGGCATAAACCCACAAACCTTGTCCACACAGTTGAAGCGCAAACACCCAGGTGAGAGGATAGGGCCATGCAAGAAGGTCAAGGAATCGAAGTTGTCTATTGAACTGATCACCCTAACTAAGGGTGATCGGCACAACATTGGTGAGACAGTGTGTGATGTCACCTCTGAGGCCCTCGAAAATTTCATGCAGGAGAACCATATTGTGTTGGGGGCCCACAGAGCATAGTTGCAGGAATTATAGGTGTGCCCTCCTCAGGTTGGTACCCTGTCAACTAGCCTTGTAGTCGGAACAACAATAGCAGAACAGATGTTGCACACACGGATGACGAATACCATAGTGCTATCGGAAGAGGCACTAGTGACAACAATGAGGCCGATAGGCCTACGGTTAGCGCGATGAAGGGTTTCAGTATCAATATGGTTGCACTCCCATGAGAGACCTTATATGTTTTGCAGGATGGGATAACTATAGAGCTACGAGCTAGGGAGAACCATGCACTGCAAGTCCTCAACGAGAAGAAAATAAATATTGAACAATTGAGCTTGCAGCGTGTTTGGTCAATTTAGTGTCATAAATTTCTTTACATAAATTATCAATTTGGGTATTGTAAACTAATGAAGTTTAGTGCACTCTTTGTGCTAGATAACCTTTTTTACTTCATTGTTTTTTGTGTTTTATGTTGTTTTGGGGGGTTTTTGGTCTTTTAACACCCAATGATTTACAATGTAATTATCCAAACTTAAATCTAACTTTTGTAAGGGCTACTCAAAACAAAAACAAAGCTTTTAAGAAAGAAATGAAAATAGAGCTGAGATGGACTTGGAAGCAAAGCTTAAGCAAGAAATGAAAATAGAGTTTCTATTCTTGTTTTACCACTATTTCCAAATCATGACTTAAGAATTGAAAGTGAAATTTGTAATTGATGCCTAACTAATCACATAAATAAAACTAAATGAAATACTTAGTTGCTCCGCCTCTCAATTTTGGGAGAAAGTCTCCTTGGGATAACATTTTAGAAATTTTGTACTTCATTATTCTAATAGAAAGCAAATACAAAGATGCAACAAAGACTCATTGCATAAATGAAATTCTCAACCACTTAGTTTAGGATGAATTATCAACTTGAAGGGTTTTTAAAGACATTCATTAACACCATGAGTTAGTAAACTTAAAAATGGCAGAGACAGTAAATGACACTAATCAGTCTAATTGAAAATTTAAAGACTAGTAAAATAGTTAATGAAGAAAACTAGATTACATTACTAAACTTCATCTTCTATCTACTGGTAAAAACTAGAAAGAGATTAAGAAAATGGAAGATACTCTAAATTATGAACATTGTTAATAAGAAAATGATGAAAACTGCATTATAGACATTGTTAGAAAGAAAATGGTTATAAACGCTATGAAAGGAAATGATGAATTTATAGTTAGTAGGAAGAAAAGAAATAAAATGAAATGAAACCTTTTTCAGTGCAGGGGCCCTCTGCAACTGATTAGGCTACGTTTGCTCAATCAACTTTAAGGAAACTCCCCCAAATTCTCATAAAACATGTGGTCTTCATATTAACAACAAGGACATGAAATGCCTAGAAATTACATAGTTTAGAATTTGATTCACAATAAAACTATCACTATCACTACTAACTTCCTCGATTCTTTACATAGGTATTTATAAGAAAACAATACAACTGTTTGTGGAGAAAAATATGCTATAGTCAAAACATGTAGAAGATAGGTACACAGAATTTATTCCTCGGCTGTTGGAGACAGAAATCCAAGATGGTGGCTATTGGATTCAGTTGCTTAGGTGGCTATTGGAGTCCATAGGTTCAGGAAGTTTTTTCAGATAACACTTCCCATCACTGTGAAATGTGTTAGTTATTCATGAAACAAAGTCCTGCTACCTTAGGTCTTTGTGTTTGAATTCTCCATTGACCATAGTTTTGTACCATCCTCCTTGTCGACCTGGGCTAGGTGAATAGGACAGGGTCCATGTCACAATGATTTCCAATATTCCCATATAGTTAGTTTTTCCTTTTGACACCTCGAACCTGTTAAAGCATGAAGGTATCTGCGAAACAACTGATTAGCTGTAGAATAGGCTGCATTCGGTAGCTAATATACAAAAATTTATTCAAAAAAAAAAAAAACCGCATAATATGTAAATCACTAATTTTCCTCCTTAAGATAGTATATACTGGTCATTGGTGATGAGAATGAATCTTTCTCATGGAAAAACAAGGAAAAAAAATGAAAAAGGGTTGCTATGGAAAGAGTAATTATGAGACTCAATATACCTCCACTGCAAAATCATTGCATGTCCCCATGCAATATTGTCAAAACAATGAACTTTTTCCTTCATTGCATCTTCTCAAATACCTCTGCCAATACATCTAACTTTCTTCTCTTGCTTTTCTTTGAAGTAACAACCATCCTAGGTTTCTTCATGAGAGTTTTGTACTTGAGATTGATTACTATTTTGTTCAAGTTTTTTTTTTTCCTTTTCAAATTCCTATTTTTCTTTTACCATAGGCCCAAGTGTAGTATGGTATTGTCATGTATGGCCTTATCCAATTTGCTTTGTTCCTTTAGGGTTTCATTTTCTTTCTTAATGTGATTGTTCAATATCTCCAACTCATAGATTTCCTGTTTGAGTGTGTTAGACAGAGGTTCTTGTGGATTTATAGGTTGTTCTAAATTGGTCGAGGAACTTGGATCCCTTGAGGAATTTTTCCTTTCCAGTGATTCTATGTAATCATAAATTTGCTGTTGTATTGGATCTATTCTTGGGGATCCTCTACTGGGGCTACCTTCAAAATAATTCCTAGGAGAGTTTTGAGGACTGTATATAAGTGGAATATTTTCAGGAGATGATGTTGGTGTTTCTTCTTCCAAATTGATGACCTATGTTTCCTTTGATGACACCTTTTTTTACCATTCCTTTGAGCCTAGAGCTTCTTCTAAGGGGTTTTATGTTTTCCTCCTTTTCACCCTTTTTCTCTTTTCCTATCTTTTCCTTCCCCTTGATTTTAATCTCTGTCAATTTTTCAGACATTGGTTTTTCATCATTTGGTTGTGATGGAGATTCAAGTGTGTTCTCAGTAATTCCACCAACTTTCTGTTTTATCTTCTTCCTCTGCTTGATTTTCTTTCTGATCTCTGTTAATTTTTTAGAGATTGGTTCTTCTTCAACATTTTTTTGTGCTAAAGATTCAGAGTTGCTTTGAATGGTGAGATTGGTATTCTTTCTCCTACTCTTTCTGGAGATTTTGGTGTCTCTTGGAAATGGTTTCTTATCAGAAAGTTTTCCCAGGTTTCCCCTATATTCTTTAGATGATATTCAACCAGGATTTTGACCAATTCGTGGTGACACATAGTTGTTTCCAAAGATTGTATTTTCTTTTGTACATTTGAAGCCATTCTCCTTAGACTATTTAGGAGGAAGAAAGGGAGGTTGATGTCCCCATTGTCTAGAAATTTCATCAATAGACGTATATAATAACATACATACATCCAAATCTTCCCTCACAGGTAATACATTTTTGCAATATCAAAAGCATGCTTCTCCATTTATTTTTGAGTGCTGAAATAGGGATTTCTTTCCTAAACAAAGTGACATCCATACCTAGGTTTTTGAGGAATACCTTCCATGATTCACTATGGAATTCTTTGTTTTTGAACCACCTCTCACCAAGTCTTAGTAGTTCTGTAGCCTCTGCTATGTAGGATTCTGTTATTGCAAACTTGATGTCCCCAATCTCCACTTCTATACCATCAAAGGATCTAGCTAAAGATTTCATTATCTCTTTATGATATCCATCAAACTTTTTAATGAACTTGAGCCATCCAGTATTCTGCAACATCTCCTTAAGTTGGGGATATCCTTCCATGAATTTTACCCCTACAGGCTCTGCCCTGATGATGAATTCCATGATCTTTTCTCTATAGAATTTATTGATCTCAAAATTACTCTTTACTATCTATGGAATGAGTGCTATTTACGAAGTAGAATGACTATGTGTATGGAAGTGGAGTAATTGGGTATATGAAAACAGAATGACTCTGTATATGAAATGGTTGCGTGAATATGAAAGAAAAACTCAAGAGTTGACATGTAATAAATAGACAGTCAGGGTTTAGAGATTCGTAGATAGGTAGGTCACATCATTATCTTGATCATTAACAAGTGTAGCAAGTGCAGTTGTGGAGGACTGTTTGAGTACAAGTTATGGAGTTTGAAGCAGAGATCGGTTATGAAAGAATTATTGAGACCGTTTGTCATTAAAGGCGGAAGATATGGCAGAGACATCATGGAAGTCAAATGAAATGATGGTTAATTAAGGAGACATGTGATCATACATATTACAAGCTTATGTTTTCAAATTGCGTTTTTAAATAAATTTTTGCATTTACCTTTAGAACCTTTACCTTTGCTTGCTAAAATTTTCCGTTGATGTTGATCCACATGTGCCTTGACCATGATTGGTCTCCAAAAATTGATTTTTCCTTCAATTCCTTGCATTCAAGATTTTATTATGAATTTTACACTTGCTCATCAATTGATGATCAATTGTAGTTGCAGAATCAGATTAACTGCAAAATAGAATAGCTACAGAATAGAATCAATTATAGAATGTGAAACGGAAAGTGAAAATATGGCTTATGGATCATGAATAAAATGGAAATGGCTATGTAAGTGAAATGAAATGAGATGTAATACAAGATTATAAATGAAATGGAGATGGAATGAATACTGGAGAAGGAAAAATGGAAAATTTTTATTAATGAAATATGACAATGGGATGAAGTGAGATGAGATGATGGATTTTTACAGAATCTAAACTATAGAGTGACTATGGCTTTTTGTCACTATTTATTACAAAAAGGAAGTGGAGAATATAGTGTGTCAGAAACATCTGATTTTCACCCTGTATTTTCTGTATAAGTATGCCAATCAATGATTGGTTTTCAACCTTATACAATTTATTACTTATTTTATTTTATTTTATAAGAAAAATAAAGACTAAGTTAGTGGAGAAGAAGGATTCTTCTTCACTAACTTCATTCTAGAATTGTCTTGGAAAATCATGATGAACTCCTATTTTGAAACTGGTTTCTGATATATCTTTAATCTATGACCATTTACTAGAAGAGGAGTTTTACTTTCATCTATTTTTCTAATCCTCACTGCTCCATTACTAAAGACTTTTTCAATCTCATATGGCCCAAGCCAATGAGTATGAAACTTCTCTTGAAAATATTTAAACTTTTAATCAAATAACAATGCCCAATCTCCCACATGAAACCTCTTGTCCTTGATGTATTTCTCATGCCATTTATCCCTCTATTGTTGGACTATACCAGTCCTTTGAACTGCATCTTGCCTGATTTCATCAAGTTCATTTAATTTCTCCTGCCTATGCTTTTGTGCCTCTCATAAATCTAGTCCCAGCTGAACTGCCATCCTGAAAGTCCTGCTTTGGAACTCTATAGGGAACAGGACTTGTTTCCCATAAACAAGTTCATAGGGTGTATGTTCTGTTGTGTTTCTCTATGTAGTTCTATGTAGATGCACAATCTTGGTGAGGATTCCTTCAATCACTTTATTTGTATATTCCACTTAACCATTTGCTTATGGATGATAGGGAGTATATTTTTGATTCTTGATCTTGTATTCTTCCACAAACCTTTCCACCATGTTAGATGTGAATTGAGATCCCTGATCTGTCACAATTTCTCTTGGAACATCAAAATGAGTGAAGAGTCCTCAAAAAGAAAATTAACTACAATTTTTTCATTAGAAAAAGGTAATGCTTTGGATTCTGCCCATTTAGTGACATAATCAATGCATACCAATATATATATATTTTTTCTGCTTAGATGGAGGATTAATTGGTCCAACAAAATCTAAAGCCCACTTTTCAAAGGGTTCGATGAGCACCTCAATTTGTAAAGGCATTTCATTTGAGGGGGCAGGTTTCCCTACCCTTTGGCAGCTATCACATCTCCTGACATATTCTTTAGCATCTTTGAAGATAGTTGACCAATAATATCCTAATGAAAGGATTTTATAGGCTGTCCTCTTGTCAGCAAAGTTTCCACCACACAGCTCTTCATGACATTCCTTAAGAATCTCGAGCATCTCATCTTCCCTGACACATATTCTGATCATAAGATCTAGACTGTTTTATACAATTCGTTAGTGATCCATGAATATCTTGCACTTTCTTGAATAATTTTTCTTTTCTCTCTAGGAAACAAATGTGAAGGTAACTTCCCTGTGACCAAGTTGTTAGCAACATCTGGAAACCAAGGAGTTTGAGTAGTTACTGCAAAAAGTTATCCATCAGGAAACTTATCTTCAACTAGAGAACCTTCTTTGATATTCTAAATCCTAGACAAGAAATCAACAATTTTTTTTTGTTTTCTAGGTCTATCTAACATAGTAATGTTGAGTTCTTGCAAAAGTAAAATCCATCTTGTAACTCTACCATTAGTAATAGGTTTCTTCATCAAATATCTAATTGCAGAGTCATCTGTATGAACAAAGGTTTCATAGCCTATTATATAGTCTTTGAACTTGTTAATTGCATGAAAAATAGCTAAAAATTCCTTTTCAGTCACAGTATAATCCAACTCAGTGGGATTCAGATTCTTACTTGTATAGTAAATGGCATAAGGAATCAAATATTTTTGTCCCAATACAGCTCCTAGACCTATATTTGAAGCAACTGTGGAAATATGGAAAGGTAGTTTCCAATTTATACCTTTTAAAATGGGTGCTTTAGAAATTTTTGCCTTCAAGGTTTCAAATGCCAACTGGCAATCATAATTCCAATTAAATTCACAATCTTTGGTAAGAAATTTAAAGAGTGGGGATGCTATTTTAGTGAATTTTTCTATAAATCTTCTATAGTACCTTGTAAATCCCAGAAAACTTCTAACATCCTTTTGGAAATTTGGAATTGATAATTGACTTCAACTTTAGATTTGTCAACTTTAATCTCATCTCGTAAAATGTGATGTCCTAAAACAATACCTTTTGTAAACATCATAAAACATTTTTCATGGCTTAGTGAAAGGTTTGTTTCCTTACATATTTTAATAACTTTTTCCAAATTTTCCAAAGCTTCTTCAAATGTATTTCCATAGACTATAACATCATCCATATATACCTCTACACAATAATGTATTAGATCAGAAAAAATTTCTATTACTACTCTTTGCAATGTTGCAGGTGCATTACATAACCCAAAAGGAAGTACTCGGTAGGCATAAGTTCCCCATGGACAAGTAAATGTGGCCTTATCCTGGTCTTTAGGTGCTACCTGAATTTGATTATAACCACTAAAACCATCCAAGGATGAGAAATACTTCTTACCTGCTAATGTATCTAACACTTGATCTATAAAAGGCAAAGGAAAATGATCTTTAAGGGTTGCTTTATTTAGTTCTTGATAGTCAATGCACACCCTCCATTTACCATTATTTTTAGGCACAATTACCAAAGGAGAAACCCATTGGCTATTTGAAATTGGGTAAATGAAGTTTACATTCAGTAATTTTTGAAGCTCTTCTTTCACAATCTCCCTAGATTTGGATTCATCCTTCTCTGATGTTGTTTGATAGGTCTACTATTTTCCTCAATATAGATGTGATGGATACAAGTCTTAGGATCAATTCCTTTCATGTTGGTGTATTCCGATGCAAATGCATCAGAATGTTTTTGTAATGTTTTGATTAGCTCTTCTTGCGTAGTTTCTCCAAGTTTTTATTTATGTTCAATGTTCTACCTGGAAATATTTCAATTATAGAGCTACCAAACTCCTCCATAGAATAGAGAGACATCTGCCTAGATGACAAATATTCAACATTAGATTTTTCTTGAAATTGCTCATGGTCATATTCTAAAGACGATTCAAAATTTTCCAATGTGTTTAAAATTTGACTATCTTCACTAATTTTTGAAATAGTAAAGAGAGGCTAAATATCATCTTTATCATCAATCCATTCTTTGTCATATATTTCTATGATTGCTTTTGCTGGAGGATATAGAGTAAATTTCTTTGTTGAATTACCATCATAAATATACATGTCACCATATCTACACCTAATAAAAGCATCAGTTGTGGCCAGCCAAGGTCTTCCTAATATGAGTGGATGTCCTCCTAGATTATTCTTGGGAGTTAAGATCGTGAAATCAACATGATATTCCGAAGAATCTAGGGATACTGAAATATCTTATAGCACACCATCTGGTTTGATTACTAACCTATCTACTAGTTGTAGTAAGGTAGGTGTGTAAATAATATTAGGAAGTTTAAGCTGCTCCATAGTTTGTTTACTTATGATGTTTATTGCTACCCCTAAGTCAATCAATGTATTTGGAATTTCAATTCCATTGATATGTGTTTTGACAATTGGACTTCCTGGATCCACATATTTTTGTATGGCAATTTTTCCCATCGTTATGTCTACTATTTTTCCTACCAGGTGAATTATTTTTGTTTCTTTTACTTCTCTTCCTAGTTTTTTTATGGTCAACTCCTTTATTGTTTTGGCTAGAATTGGAATTTCTCTAATGGCTTGTAGCAAAGGAAGTTTGATACAGACTGTTATCTCAAAATCAGACCCTGGAAGGCTGCAGACCAGGAAGACTTCCAGTAACTGTTTCAAACCTACTTTAGGCTGAGGCTTAGCCTCCTCAACCTGAGAGGGCTCTCTCTAGATGGGTTAATGATTTTGATTAAAGATAAGATGGCTAACTCTAATAGAACAACTCTGAGAAATATAAATGGTGGAAACACTTTTATTTACTATCCATTGGGCTTATGGAGTCAACACACCTCAATAAAACAATGAACTCAACCTTACATGGAAGTCAGGGCATTGAGCATTTAAACATTCAGAACATAAACTCATATAGGACCACACAGTGTATAAATGTATACAAGAAGTCAGAGCACATTCAGTGAATTCTGAGTGATTATACATCCATACCATTGTAAGAATTAGGAAAGGACAACATCACATATTCTGAACATAAAGATCCCTCATGAATCCTGAGAAGTAAAGCCAAACTTGTATTACTGAAACATAGTTTTACATAAGCCAAATACCAGCCTTTTCATTAAATTTCCAACCCTGATTACATTGCTGTTTCAGCTATATATAGAGCTCTTATTCTAACTGATCGAGATTCCTCCTCAAGCATGAGGGGAATTCGAAAAGTTCTTCTATTACTAACAACTCTTTAAACTCTAACTACTTTAATAAATACAACATAATGTTAACTGGAGTTTTTTAGAGATCTAAATCAACTATAACTCTAACTCCATATTACATGCATAATGGCCTTAATTAAGATGATTCCTTTCTTTGACATCTGGTTCTCTTTCAGTTTGACTGAGATGGGTGTTTAATGCTCCATGTTGACCTTGAATGCTGTACCTTCTCCACTATCCAGAAAAATTGGGAGTCTATCCTTCTCGGCTTTATGGTCTTCAAATCTTCATGAGTCGGTTTTTAATTGTTATCCCTCAAAATATGACGGTGGCCACATTGTGATGTGCTGTCCACTGTTATGAAACTTGATTTGATGATGTGTCATCCACTATTTTGAAAACCAAAGGGAAAACGCATTCAAGCTGTCTGATGCATGTTTCAATTCTCTTATGATATGACAAAATACCACTTTTTGATTCAAATCCTTTATTTCCACTTGTGCTATTCTGATTGGTTGTTGTAACTTCATGTGTTTTCGTTGTATACAGTTGTCCTTCAAAATTTTCCCGCTTCAACTTCAAAACTGCTTGATTTAAGTTGAAATCATCACCTTCAGCAGTTTCGTAGCGCGCTACGAAACTGCTGAGTTGTTTAAAAGACTTGTTTTTTAACCTGAGACCTTTATTAACCAAGTATTTTGATTGCCAAAAAATTCTTTAGACTTTCTAAAGGCTGAATGGGGATTTAGATTTCTTCAGAAATATAAGATCAAGCAAACTTATCAATTTTTTTTTTAAACAAAATCTTACTTGAAATGTAAACTCATTTAGCAGGTCCTTTAAGCTGGTTTAGCTGCGCCTTCAGATCTTCAATTTGTTTTTTCATAACCTTATTACCAGCTCTTAGTTGCATATTGATCATTCTGATGTACTTGGCTTCTTTGATTGCTGGCACTATCCAGGTGTGAAATTGTGTATTGCAATCAACCACTTCTACAGCTGCATTCTCTTCCCATAGAGTTTTAATTCTATAATAGTTTGCTGGTATGACTGCATGTCTTCTAGCAGCTTTCTTCAACTTGGAAATCTCATGCTTAGCTGATTCCAATTGGCTCTTCAGGTCTGCTATATTATCTTCTTTAGATGTAATGACTATTTTACCTGTGTTCTTCTTTTGCCAACGTTGTGTCCCTTCCCCTGTTTCCTCTGTTCTGGGCAGTGCTTCCTGTACTTGCTGGAATCTCCTTGTCATAGGTCTTCTAGGTTTAAAAACAAACTCTTCAGCTGGCTCATCAAATTTAAGCCTTTTTGAGGCCTTGGCTTTCTTGGTGCTTTCTTGTTATGACTGTATCAACTCAATTTGAATTGGTTGAGACTGCTCAAAATCAATAGCCTGTAATAAGTCATTTAGACTTCCCTTGGACACTGGACTTTCTTCAACTGCTATAGCTTTACCTTTTTCCTTATTCATCTGGCTTCTTGTTCTTATCCTTGGGACTACTTCAGATGTACTTGTTTCAGGTATAGTCCTTTTACCCTGAGCTTTTCCCTTAGTTGCTTGCTGAGGCTGATCTTGGATGATGAGTGGCTTCACTTGTTTCCTTGTTTGTGAGTTTGGAACTCTTTTAGCTCTTGCTTCTGTTTGGAGCTCAGTTATTGTAAAATCTCGTGCAGGTTGAGGAGTGAGGCCAGTCTGGCTTTTGAAACCAGCCATAAAAATGAAGGAATTCCAATCTCTGTTTACCTTTTGAAGGCCATCTAAAACTAGTAGTTTGATCAAACCATGATGAAACAAAGAGGTTTCACAATCCTCTTTCCTCAGCTGTACCTTATCACACATCTTACTCAAACTACGGAAAAGATAAAAAGGTAAGTCTATGGAGACCTTCCCTGTGAAATGCAAAAGGAGTTTAAAATGATAAGAGTAAACCTTGTTGTACCTTCCTTCACAAGTCAGATATTTCTGTATGCAGGTGAGTAAGTGAGCATAATATTCTTTGACATAACTCCTGGGAACTGCCTTACTTAAATCTTCATTTAAAAATTCATCCTTCAAGAACTCCTTGCAAGGATTCATGTCAAACTTAAAATTTTTAAACCATTGCTCTTGTCCTCGTGGGATCTCTGTCACAGTAGATATTACATCTGGTGAAACCTGTAATTCTGTCATGGCTACTTTTGAATTCAAGCCTGTGAAGTTAAGTGCAAATTCTTTAGTTACCTGTGCGTGTCCTCCTTGTAACTTTTTGCAAAATTTCCAGCACCCGACCTTTTTGAATGCTTTCTCCACCTCTTTATTTCTCAGCGTTATATCTAAGCCTTCAGGTTTAGTCCTTAGACATTTGCCGGATCTGTGCTCCTTTTTCTCCATTGATTCTTCCAAATCTTAGCAAACAATGACTACCAGCTCCGGTTGGAATTGTGATTTAGCTTCTGTTTGAATTCAGCCTCGCTTGATTATCAGCCTCGCTTGATTATCTTTGTAGTTGAAATTTTAAAATTTTCCGTTTAAAATCTCTCAAGTTGTAATCTTGCAGATTTGTCATTCATGCAGGACTTACAACCATCATTAAGATTTATGCACGGTAGTCTTTCTTGGGAGTGATGATTCGTGCGTATCAACAGATCTAGTGGTGGTGATAGTGGAAATGAGTGGTGAAAGGTGATAAGAGGGGTACATGAGCTGACATGAGAAGGCACGGCCTATGACTCACCTAACGGACTTGACATTTCGGGAAAGATTCGCTGCGAAATGTACGAATCCATGATTTCGAAGCGCTGACAGTTTTAAATTTGAATGATGCGCTGCGAAACTGCCTAATCGGGATTGCGCTGCGAAACTGCCTAATTGGGATTGCGCTGCGAAAACACTTTAATGGTGTAAATGCGCTGCGAAATTGCCTAATTGGGATTGCGCTGCGAAAACATTTTAATGGTGTATATGCGCTGCGAAATTACAAAAAGCTTCGGTGACTGACACAAGATAACATGTGGCTATAAAACAATGGTGGATGGAGGGGGATCAATGGAAGCTGAGAATAATTTGACTAAAAAGACTTCTTCAAAACTTCAGATTCTAAGGGAAGAAAATTAAAACAACAATAGGCTAGCACTGACCTTTGTCATCGAACTAGGATGAAAAGTTACATATATCAGTTTTAGTTCTAAGTGATAACAGGTTGGTTGACTAGGATAGGATCCATGTCGCGACCATTCTAGAGATGCCCATGTGGCCATTTCCTCATTTGACACCTGTAACCTGTTGAAGCATGAAGATAGCTGCGGAACAAATGATTAGTTGTAGAACAACCGATTAGCTGCAGAATACGCTGCATTCCGTAGCTAAAAGACAAAAATTTATTCAAACAACAAAACATAAAAGCATAATAGGTAAATCACTAAATGTCATCCTTAAGACAGTATATACTGGTCATTGATGATGAGAATGCATTTTCTTCATGGAAAACAATGAAAGGGACGAGAAAAGTTGCTAGGGAAAAAAGTAGTTTTGAGGTTCAAGATACCCCCACAGCAAAACTGTTGCATGTCCCCATGCAATAAAAAATGTGAACTTGTCCCTCCTACAACATTTGTTCTGATACTTCTGCCAGCACATCCAACTTCCTCTTCTTACTCCTCTTTGCACTGACTGCCATCCTTGGCTTCCTCATAAGAAGTCTATATTTGAGGTTAATGAGTGCTCTGCTCAACTTCTTATTTTTCCTTTTCAGCTTTCTGTTTTTCTTGTACCATAATCCCAAGTGTAGAATTGTGTTGTCATGAATAGCTCTATCTAGCTTGTTCTATTCCCTCAAGGTTTCATTTTCTTTTTGGATGTGCCTGTTCAGAATTTCTAGCTCAAAAATTTCTTTTTTGAGAGAGCTAGTTAAAGTTTCTTGTGGGGTGACAGGCTGCTCTGGATTGGCTGAATTTCCTGGATCTATCGAGGTATTCTTTTTCTCTAATGACTCTATGTAGTCATAGATTTTCTGTTGGACTAGATCTATGCCTGGAGACGATCTACTTGGATTACCTTCAAAATTTTGTGGGGGAGATTTCTGTGGACTATGTTCAAATGGAATACTATTAGGACATTGAGGTGGGGTTTCTTCTTCTAAGTTTATAAACTAGGATTCTTTTGATGTCACCCTTTTCACCTTACCTCGGAGTTTAGAGCTCCTCCTCAAGTTCTGAAAGCTTATAGTTTCTTCCTTTGTGTCCTTCTTCTTTTTTCCTTTCTCCTTATTTTTCTTGATTTGTTCCTTGATCTTGGTCAGTCTATTAGAGAGTAGTTGTTCATCTTCTTGAGATGATGAAGGTTCATAAATGTCCTCACTAATTTCTTCAGCCCTCTCTTTTATTTTCTTCTATTTGGTCTGCTTCCTAACCTCTTTTTTAGGAGCTATCTCTACATCATCTTTTTGTGAGGAGCTTTGAATATGAATGCTGGTCTTTCTCCTTCTACTTCTCTTAACATGACTTCCCTCAGATAAATCTAGAGTATCTTGGAAGAAATTCCTTACCAAGAAGTCCTCCCATGTATCCCCTACACTTCTCAAATAAAATTCAACTAGAATCTTTACTAAACCATGATGATATAGAGTTGTTTCTATTGATTCAACTTTCTTTTGAACATTTGTTGCCATTCTTCTCAGACTATTCAGAAGGAAAAAGGGAAGATCGAGGGTTCCATTCTTTAGAAAATTCATTAACAAACGTATATGATAAACATACATAGACTCAAACCTTCCTTCACATGTAATGTATTTTTGCAATATTAACAACATACTACTCCATTTGTTTTTGAGTGTTAAAATTGGAATCCATTTCTAAAGATTGTAGCATCCATACCTAGGTTTTTAAGAATCATCTTCCAAGATTCATCATGAAACTCTTTGTTTTTAAACCATCTTTCTCTTAGTCTTGGGAGTTTTGTTGCTTTTGCTATGAAGGATTCGGTGACTGCAAATTTGATATTAATTCCCTATTTCCACTTCCGTGCCATCAAATTACCTTGCAAAGGATTTAGTGATTTCCTTGTGGTAGCTACCAAATTTTTCAATAAAACATAGCCATCCGGCCTTCTGTAACATTCCCTTCAGTTGCGGATACCCCTCCATGTATTTTACCCCTATAGGCTCAGTTTTAACAATAAGCCCCATATCCTCTGTTCTCGGTTACCCTTCAAAATTACTCTCACTATCTAAGAAATTGAATGACTGTGTATATGGAAATAAGAAGACTATGTATACAAAAATAGGAAGGCTGTGTATACGAAAATAGGAAGACTGTGTATATGGAAATGGAGTGACTGGGTATATGAAAACAGAAAGATTGTGGATATAGAAACAAAATGACTGTATGGCTGCGTGAATATGAGAGAAAAACTTAAGAATTGGCATGTAATAAATAAACAGTCAGGGTTTGAGAGTTGTAGATAAGTAGGTCACGTCGTTAATCTGACCGTTAACATGTGTAGTTGTGGAGGACCGGTTAAGTACAAGTTATGGAGTTTGAAGCGGAGATCAATTATGAAGGAATCATTGGACCATTTGTTATTGAAGGCGGAAGATATGGCGGAGACATCGTGCTGGTCGAATCACATGATGGTTAATTAAGGGGACATGTGATCATACATGTTATACAAGCTTATGTTTTCAAATTTATTTTTGAAATAAATTTTCGTATTTACCTTTGGAACCTTTACCTTCCGCTTGCTAATATTTTGGTGTTTGATCCACAAGTATTTTAGGCATGATTGGTATTCAAAGTTGATTTTTCTTCAATTACCTACATACATGATTTTATTACGAACTGCTTGGATTAATAAACAAATTGTTGCTGCAGAATCAGATTAGCTGCACAATAGGATCAATTGCGGAATGGAATTAGCTATAGAACATGAAACAGAGGGTAAAATATGGCTTATGAATGAATTAAATGGAAATGGTTGTGTAAGTGAAAATAAGACAATATGATAAATGAAATAAATACTGGAAAAGGAAAAATTTATTGGTGAAATATGCCAATGGAATGAAGTGAAACTGTAAAAGTAAAATAGAATGAAGTGAGATGAGATAATGAATTTTAAAGAATGTAGAGTGATTGTGGCTTTTTGCCACCACTTATTATAGAAAGGAAATGGAAAATATAGGGTGTCAGAAACTTCTGATTTTCACCCCGTATTTTCTGTATAAGCATGCCAATCAATGATTGGTTTTCAACCTTATACAATTTTTTTTTTAGATAGGAAAAATAAAGACAAAGTTGGCGGAGAAGAATGATTTTTCTTCACTAAGTTCATTTCAAAATTGTTCCGGAAGATCTTTATGAAATCCTCATTTGAAATTGGTTTTCGATATATCTTCAATCTATGACCATTCATAAGAAGAGGAGTTTGACTTTCATCTATTGTTCTGATCCTCACTGCTCCATTAATAAAGAATTTTTCAATCTCATATGGTCCAAGCCAATGAGTTTGAAACTTCCCTTGAAAATCCTTAAACTTTGAATCGAATAATAGGGCCCAATCTCCTCCTTGAAACCTCTTGTCCTTGATATATTTTGATGAGCCCCAGAAATGGGTAACTATATGGGCTCATTTTTCCTATTGTTTCCATTTAATCCACCATTATCCATAGTATTTTGCATGTTTTTGAGTATATTTATGTTAATTGAGTGAATGGGGATAGTCACTTTACCACAAAGTCTAATGAGCACTTATTGCAGATTTTTGGACATTTTTGGACCAAGACCAGGCATTTATGAGCAGATTGACAGCCAAAACTCGAAGAAACCAAGTTGAGGACTTATAGGAAGGGTGTCTCCTGCATTGATGACCCTTCCTTGAGTTCTCCACCAGCAGCTCGAAGTTCAAAGGCCACCACATCGATAATCACAAGGGCAACCGAGCAGGTCTAGTGAAGTTGCTGTTATCTGCAAGTTTTGGCAGCTAAGTATCTAAATTTTAGGAGGACTTTTGGGAGACCTCAACTTGTATAAATAAGAAGGACTTAGGCCTCAATAGGTTAGCTATTGAACAATCTATTTTCGCATTTTAGTGCAGCTCTGCATTCAGCTCATTTTCGAGCTCTTTCTGTAGACAATTTTGTGATGTGACTATTATTTTTTGATCAGTGAAGATGAATTCAGCCTTGAACCAGCACTGATCTTTATAAGCAGGCTGTAGCTCTTGGGGTTGAGACCAACCCAAGTGCCCAGTGCTTCTTTCTTGTATTTATATGTGTTTTTATTGCATTCATGAAATAATTTATGTTGTTTAGGTTAAATCTTGCTTTATTACTTAGGTTGTTTTTGATGATTAGAATAGTTGTTCTTGCTTTAGGTTGATTAGTTAGCTTGCTGCAATAATAGAAAAAGATCCACAAAATGGCTACCAAGCAGACCTTGATCTCCTTTCTCCCTCCTTGGGACCATGAATTCAGACCAAGGCACTCTTGCTGCTACAAAAACACTGTTTTTGCTTTCCAATGCAATTGCTGGTGTGTGATTTCGAGTTGGAGAAGTTGATATCAGTTGTATTTACATGCTTAGATTTTTCCCTCTTCAGTTTTCATAGCTTTCTTGCATCGTTTCCTGTCCATAAAATTCTGTTCAACACTTTTCTGGTTTTTAATGTAGAGTTAGGTTAAAATAGGTAAAACTCTGTTTTTTTAATTCTCCTTGAATAAGTTTTTAGAAGCAGGGGTGAAACTCACTTGAATACCATCCTAGCTTATCATCCTTTCATCACCAAACCTACTCCAGTCCATTTCTCAAGGTTTTCTCCACTCATTTTCCACACTTTCCCCAACTGCCCTAATTTCTATGTTTTTGTGCAAAATCGCTTTCTTATCCTTTGAACCAATCCAACCATCTCCTTCATGTTTGATCTTCATTGACAGAGTCCTAGACCCTCTAACACCCTCATCCAACCTTCATTTCCTTTTTCCCACCAATTTTCCACCTCCAAACCTTCAAAAATCACTTACGGCCTCTTCCTGTAGATCCCCTGCAGACTTCTTTTTGAAGTTCATGCGAGCGATTTTTCGAAGTTTGATCGCAATGGAAATCTCCAAAAGGGTGCTAGGGACTCCTTAGGTCCTCTCCACACCTTCCTGATCATCTGCAACAACCAAATCCATCTCCCTTCGCCATCAAACCTCTGCACAGTCACAAAGCAAAACACAAACATAATAATTGTGCATAAAATTGCTCAAAAGTACAAAAAGATGGTTCTTCCACATTTTCATTCAGAAGTAGCTTGAGTACATGTATTTTACCTTGACGGTAGTCCATGGCATCCATTTCAGTAGGTTCAACTCTTTTTCTGGCAAAAGTAGGGTTAATGGGTAAAACTAGGGTTTGCTAGGGTTTGCATTTCCTTTTAGTTTTCATCTTCTTTCTGCAAGTAGAATAACCTTCTTTGAATTGGCTTTCTTCCATCGCAGCTAAAAGCTTCTTCCAAGAACTCATAGAAGTTGGCTTAAGCTCCTAGCGAACTTGTGCCAGTTGATCAAGTGACAGCCCGTAGTAAGAGCTAGTACTTGTGCATACATCACCGTTGCTCCCAAGTTTGTTACGAACTACCAGGTTGATAAAAGTAAAGAAGGGAGCCCTAGGAGTTGCAGCATTATTGTTTCAATAATAGAGCTCACCACTTCTTTTTGGCGTCGTTGCTGGGGAAGCGTCAGAGTATTTGTGATTACTGCTTTTCTTCTATTTTCTACTACAACATTCTGCTAAGTAGTTTATTTCAACAAGAGTATAGTAGCTGTTTCATTTCCATTCTACAATTTTATTTCTGCAAAAGTAGATTAGACATTTCCTGCTTTCATTTCATTTCAACAAGTGTAGATTAGACATTTCTTGCTTTCATTTCAATTCTGCAATTTCATTTCAGCAAGTGTAGATTAGACATTTCCTGCTTTCATTTCAATTCTGCAATTTCATTTCAACAAGCATAGATTAAACATTTCCTGCTTTCATTTCAATTCTGCAATTTCATTTCAGCAAGCGTAAATTAGTCATTTCCTGCTTTCCTTTCAATTCTGCAATTTCATTTCAGCAAAAGAAGATTAGATATCTCCTGCTTTCAATTCAATTATGAAATTTTCATTTCAACAAGGTTTATTTTAGTTAGCTGCAATTTGTTGTTCAATCCATTTCAAGTTTTTGCATGTACAAGCAAAAAAAGAAACACAAAAATCCAAAAAAATAGATTCTCTTTCATGCCTCGTAGGAACAGAGACAATTCAGGAAAATTTCTACCCAACACCCCCAACACATTACTAAGTCACCCTTCTCTCTTCTTTGTTGCAAGTGATCCAGAAGAACCTATAGGTGAACCTCCAGAGATATACGAAGATCATATAACAGAGGAAGAGCAAGAAAACATTCCTCCCGAGACCATGGCTGAAAACTGAAACGATAGAGGAAATGGGGAGAGAATAAAAGGCACCTTTCCCATCCAAGAGACCAATGGGGACACAAAGATGAAAAACATAAGTCCCTTAGCCTTACCTCACTTCCATGGATTGACTACTGAAGACCCTAATACTCTCTTGTTTGAGTTTGCTGTCCTTTGTCGAACTTATGACTATGCAGAAGATGAGCAAAAGTTGAAACTCTTTCCCTCTACTCTGAAGGGTGCAGGACTATGCTGGTTCATAGGGTTACCTGGAAACAGTATCAAAACTTGAAGAGAGGTTTCAACTCAGTTATAAAAGGGCTAGGTGCACACTTGACCCCGAATCTCTGAGGATGGTTCTGCTCCAAGGAGTCCCCGAAGATCTTCTAGATACCCTCCATTTGCTGGTTGGGGGAGACATCTACCAACTACCTTATGATGACATAAAGACTATGTTTAGAAACCATTCTAGGGTAGCCAGAAAAAGAGGTAGGGGAATTCAACTTTTAGCTAGTGCCCCCTTATCTAAAAACAAATTTGCAAATCAGATGGAAGATTTCAAAAGCGAGATGAGACAGACCATTGCCATGCAAATGGATACCTTGCGAATCCAAAAGAAGCAAGAGGAAGTTGAGAGGGCTTTGGCCATCTTTTGTCCTAGATGCACTAGAAAGCATCCTAGGAACGAGTGTCCATTACACTTCGTAGAAGTGTGTTTTTTCTATGAAGAAGACCATCCTACCAATCAGTGTCCGTCCTTACTCAGATTTAAAGCTATGTACCAAGGGGTTGAAGGAGCCACTAAACCACTCTACTTCATGAACCAAAGGAGGCCACATGGACTCAGACCTTACCAGCAGGGAATGCAAGGGACCTCCAAGACTTATTACCACCCCAATCAATCCACTCACATACTTTCTTGGGGTCCCCCTACTCATCCTTCCTAGTCCACACCCCCTCCTTGGTCATATCCATCTCAATACCATACTCAACCTACTGTTCATTCGTTTCATTCTCACGTTCAGTCACAACATCAGTGGAATGCACCTCATCACGGGTGGAGGCCCCAATACAACTCTCTTCCCACTCTTTTGCCTCCACCACCTGCTCAACCACAACCATTATCTCCTGCTCCTCCAAGACAACCCCAAATACCTGCTCAACCGAACCCGAACCTCAATAACGGACAGGCCCAATAGGTATATACTGGAGAAACAACATGCCCTACCTATGCTGTGGAGATTCAGGAGATCAACCTACAATCTGGGAAGGTCCTCCCAGACAACCAACCTCCTCCTAAGGAGGATGAAGAAGAGAAACAAGAAAGTGAACCAAAAGCCATTCCACTCTTTCCTGAGAGACTAACTGGAACCACACAACCAACCCCAGAAGAAACAGAACTTTTTGGAGAACTGAAACGGTTATGTGTAAAAATACCCCTTCTCCAACCATAAAGGATGTGCCCATATACAACAAGATGATCAAGGAGAAGTGCTTTAAACACCTAGGCAGGTGAAGGAGAGATGGCCCAACTATCAATGTCATAGGACAACTGTCCGATCTAATGTTGGGGCAGGTAATTTGTCCGAAATATCTAGACCCTGGGAGTCTAGTAGTCGATGTCCACATCTATGGCACCATAATCCCCCATACCTTGATTGATCTAGGGGCTGCCATTAATGTGATGACCAGGGACACTATGCTTAAGCTCAACCTTCAGGGTTCCCTAAGAAAGACCTCGACAATACTGCAGTTAGCAGACCGCTCCACCGTGACCCTCGAGGGGATTGTGGAAGATGTCATGGTCTCTATTGATTCCTGGGAGTACCCCGCTGAATTCTTAGTTCTCCAACCAAAGGCAAAGCTCACTGGGCATCCTCTCATCCTAGGAAAACCTTGGTTGGCTACTATAGATGCTTACATCAGCTACCGAGTTAGGAACATGACAATCAAGAATGGGCATATGTCCAAGTAGCTAGTCCTCTATCCTCCTGCCCAACCTCTACTTGAACATGATTTACCCCTCTGGTTGGAGGAGGAAGACGAGGATGAAGTCTACTCCGCACCATTGTGTATAGTAGAAACTACCACAGGGGGTCCACAAACCGAGGATGATCTTATTGAAAACTTGATCCAGAATCCACCCCCTAGTGAATTTCCATTAGAGGAGTTGGTGGAAGAAACCCAAGCCAATGCTTTAGTTGATCTCTGTGTGGCTGATCTGACCTCTCTCTAAGTTAATAATGTGGAATTTGGCCCAGAAAGAACCTTTAAGATCAACTCAGCTCTATCCACCTCTCAGGAGAAAGAGCTGTGTAGCTTATTGAAGAATCACTTGGATGATTTTGCTTGGAGTTATAAGGAGATGAAGGGAGTCCACCCTTATGTCTGTACTCATCACATTTACATTAAGGAAGATTGTAAGCCAGTTAGGCAGCCTTAAAGGAGGATGAATCCAGCCCTCAAGAACATTGTCAAAGAAGAACTGTAAAAGCTGCTGGATGCAAGATTCATCTACCCCATCTCTGACAGCGAATGGGTTTCTCCTTTGGTGCTAGTGCCAAAGAAAAATAGGAAGTGGAGAATCTGTGTAGATTATTGGGAACTGAACAAAGCCACCAAGAAGGACCATTTCCCTTTGCCTTTCATAGATCAAGTGTTAGATGGCCTGACAGGGAAGAAGTTTTTCTCTTTCTTAGATGGCTTTAGCGGGTACAACCAGATCCAAATAAGCCCGACAGACCAAGATAAGACCACTTTCACTTATCCATGGGGTACCTTTGCCTATCGGGTCCTTCCCTTTGGGTTGTGTAACACTCCTGCCACTTTCCAGAGAGAAGTATTGAGCATATTTGCTCAGCTAGTTCATGATTCAGTGGAAATCTATATGGATGACTTTACCCCTTATGGTTCCAACTTCCAAGAAGCATTGACTAACCTGGGAAAAGTTTTAGCCAAGTGTATTGAAATGAACCTGTCCCTCAATCCTGAAAAATGTGAATTCCTGATGACTGAAGGGACCGTGTTAGGTCATACAATTTCTCAGAAAGAATTACAGGTGGATCCCAACAAGATTGCTATTATCCAAAGGGTCCCACCTCCTCAAAAGGCAAGAGATGTTCGGAGTTTTCTAGGCTTAGCAAGGTATTATAGAAGATTCATTAAGGATTTTAGCAAGCTAGCCTCTCCATTGTTTGGTATTTTGGGGAAAGATGTTGAGTTTATATGGACTGACAACTGTCAAGAGGCTCTGGATGCCTTGAAACGTAAGTTGGTAACTGCCCCAATATTGAGAGGTCCAAACTGGGCCCTACCTTTCCACATTCACACAGATGCCTCGAACAAAGCTATAGGAACAACCCTAGGACAAGTTGAAGAGAAGCTACCAGATGCCATATACTTTGTCAGTAAAAACCTGTCTAAGGCAGAATTAACTTACACGGTAATCGAAAAAGAGCTCATAGCTGTAGTCCATTCCCTAAACAAGTTCAGACACTACATCACTGGTTATCAAACATTCATACACACTGACCATGCTGCAATTAGGTATTTGAGGAATAAACTAGATGTAAACACTTGTATCATTAGATGGTTACTTTTGTTGTAGCAATTTGATTTGACTATTGTTGATAAGCTTGGTAAGGAAAATGTTGTTGCTGATTTTCTGTCTAGACTAGATATGCCTGCAAGTGAAGAAGGAATGGTGGATGATCAAATGCCAAATGAACACTTATTTTCTATTTTAGTACTCTCTCCATGGTTCACTGATATAGTAAATTACTTGGTTTTAGCACAGTTTCCGCCACACCTGTCCTCAAAAGAGAAGAGCAAGATCGTGAGGAAAAGCACCCCATTCACTTGGATTAGGGCAACCTGTTCAAACTTGGCCCAGATCATATTTTGAGGCAATGTGTCAGGGAGGAAGAAGTCTTTGACATCCTTTTAACCTGTCATGATGGACCTTGTGGGGGCCACTTTGCAGCAAACAGGACTGCTTTCAATATTTTGTAGGCAGGTTACTATTGGCCCACTCTCCGTCAAGATGTCAGGAGATATATCAGCCAATGTGACTGATGTCAAAGGATGGGGAAACCTACTCCAAGGGATGGGATGCCTCTGCAACCTCAAGTGAATTTCGAGCCATTTGATAAGTGGGGCATGGAATTTGTGGGTCCTATCAACCCTCCCTCGAAACAGAAGTCTTACATCATTGTGTGCATGGACTACCTGACTAAGTGGGCAGAAACAAAGGCAATCAAAGCAGCAATAGAGGAAAAAGTAGCTGAGTTTTTAAGGGAAAATAGCTTCTACAAGTTTGTCTACCCAAGAGAGTTAGTTACAGATCAAGGGAGTCAATTTACCTCCAATTTAGTTGAAAACTTGCTGAAACACCACAAGATTAAGCACAAAACTTCCACCCCTTATCACCCCTAAGAAAATGGACAGGTGGAAGTCACTAACAGAGCTTTGGAAGATATTTTGACTAAGGTAGTGAGCAGCAACAGAAAAGATTGGGCAGACCGATTGGTTGAGGCCACTTGGGCCTATAACACTACTTAGAAAACTACCACAGGTTTAACACCCTATGAGCTGGTCTATGGGAAGAAGGCTTTGCTGTCCATAGAATTTGAATATAACACATTAAGGCTGGAAGCTCAGCTGAACCTAGAGCTCAGCCATGCACAAAAAGAAAGATTGCTTAAGCTAAATGGATTAGATGAACAGAGAATGCAGGCCCTTCTCCACTCCGAGGTAGTCCAGCTTCAAAGAAAAATATGGCATGACCAACACCTCAGAGAGAAACAATTTTGGTCGGGAGATTGGGCGCTGCTGTATGATTCAAGGTACAAGGATTTTAAGGGCAAGCCAAGAACCAGATGGTTGGGACCATATACAGTAGAAAATTGCAATGACAATGGTTCAGTCCTTATCCGGACCATTGATGAAGAAGCCATCCTCATGCTCGTCAATGGACATCGATTGAAAATCTATAGGAAGCCCCTTTCTAAGCAGGAGTTCATTGAAACTCTGGGTAAATCAGTGCTGGTAGTGGAGCAGGTCCCTGTCTCCAGTCCACCCACACCCTGAGAAAAAAAAAAAAAACAGAGAAAAAAGAAAATGGAATAAAAGATCCCTGGGTGAAAACCTCTTGGAGGCACCCAGGGCAGGAAGTGAGGGTGAAAACCTCCTGGAGGTGCCTCATCTGTTTCAAAAAACAAAAAACAAAAATAAAAGAAAAAGAAAAAAAAAACTAACTTCTTTTGAATAAATTGCAGGAAGGTCATTGCAGGAGGGTTGCACAAGAGGAAAAGACATGATAGGTTGCATGCACCCTTCGCAGTCCATCACCCCATCACTGCTATCCTTTCCCAAGTTTTAGTCTCATTTGTTCTGGAATTCCACATCCTACAGGAAGCTTTGTGTTTTCTAGAGGAGGATCCTGTAGAAATTACGAGAAGGCCAAAATCCATTTTAAAACAGAACACGAATGTTGGAAATTCGTCTAGCAGCCCTGTGAACCTCTTTACGACCATCCATCTTCCCATTTTGCCATTCCATCCTTGTACACCTACACCTCCACTCATTTTTGTCCCTGCATAGCCACATACAGATATTCTGTTTCTGTCATCTTGCAAACACACAACAAAAAGAAAAAATGACAAATCAAGGCTGCAACAGTTTCACTCATCCCTACTTGATACCCTCCAAGTGTGATTTCTTCTCAGTCGAGCCCTTCTTCAGCAGTTTTAGCCCTGCTCACATATTAGCTTGAATTTCAAGAGAAGAAGCATGTTAGGCCCCTATACTACTAGTGTAACCCCTTATTGTTATTAGTACAAACCACTTATTATATTGATGTACCCATGTAGTGCCCATATTGTTACTATTGTGCCCCATAGAAGCCCACTATTGTTATT
>APFE030885075.1:77948-95331 GCA_000404065.3 Pinus taeda
GACATCCTACAGGATTCCTGTAGCAGTTGATCCCTTTGAAAAACATACTCCAGAGACAGGGTCAGTGCAGCAAGACCTATGAAGAGCAATGTTTGAATGGGAGATCATTGGGAAAACCCAAGGCCGAGCATCCAGAGTGCAAACAGCAACAACAATGAGGAAATAAAGTGCCAAAATTTGAAATATGCATAACACACCAGCGACTAAGCAGGGAAGTGCCTAAAGCTATTCCTGGATTGCATGAATAATATTTCAAAACTGCATGAACTGTGGGAATTGTCAATTATGTGGAATTGGTGGCCAACTAATTGGCCACCCTCATTCAGTTCACACCCATCGTAGAATTCAGTTGAGCCATGTCCAAATTCAAACCGCTGATTAGATACATAGTCAGCATGTGCGGCATGTCAACTCAGGAAGGAGGCATTTGAAACTGGTAGTGGTGGCGGCGGATAACGGGAGTAAGGGAGGTGATGGTGGTCAGGCGGCATGAGGAACCATAATGGTACTAGCGTCAGACCAACGGTCTGGATGGGGATAACGTACCCATCCAGCCACCTCATCTCCTCACCGCGGGTTACGCCAACAGTTAAGTACAATGCACTCCAAGCCTCCACCACCCTTTTGGTTTAGTTGCATGTTATGAAGCTCTCGACTGCAGTGTTCATCTACCACCTTCAGAACAGCAAACCAGTCGTCCTCCACCAATTTTTTGTTATTTTTTTCGAAACCCTCTTGCCTATAGAGCTCTACAGGAGCCCCGCTACATTCTACAGGAGCCGGAGAATTTCTATAGGAAAACTTCTACAAGAAAGGCAGAGAACATCTAGCAGAAGGAAAACTCGAGATTTTTACCAGAATTCGAGCTTAAAACAAGGTAGGCTCGGGAAACCTCCCTTCATAGGACTTATTTGTATAAGGTGGTGGATTAAAAACATAGAATTGGATTGAAAGAAAGGAGAATGAAGTTTAAAAGTCTGCCTGCATATTTTCCCTGAGTTCTACATAGTTCTCTGTTTTCTTCTCTGCATTCGAAGTCTGTCTTATTTTTTTCATATTCTGCTGTAAAGAAAACACTTGCAATCATAGAAACCAACTTGTGTGAAAAAAAAATCGAAATTGCATATCTGTCTATTCTCTGGGAAAAAACCCTGTGTTATTTATCCTCTGTTCTGTAATTAATATATATATATATATATATATTTTCTCTCTACAAGCATAAAATCAAATTTGGGGTAAGAGTAGTTTGAAACAAGGGAAATGTTGCAATTTGGTGTTGTGGGAAGGAGCACACTGAAATTCCTCCTACAGTTCAGAGAAAAAAAACAAAACCCAACTGTCCTTGTGTCTTTGATTTTTGAAATTGATGTTTTTCTTCTCACTTAAGCACGTTAGAAACCACTCAGCACCATGCCAGGAGGGTTTATGAGGAAGGAGCCTTTGAACTCCAACCAACTACATGAGCACCCTAAGGTGGTGACCCTCTTCACCAAGGCAAATTGGATGATTTTCTTTGAAAGAATACATGGATATGATGATGAGGTAACTGAAGAATTACTGATGGCCTTAAGACCCCATTCGAAAACACTTGCCACAATCAATTTTAGGGGTCTGTCCCTAGAAATAACCCTTGATTTTATCAGTTGAATCACAGGCTTTCCACCTGGGATCCCTTGGAGCAAGGAGGAAAAAGCATTGGGACAGGTGGCCAAGAAGACATTTTTTCAACCTGGGGAGGATCCTGTAGAGGATAAAAATGGGGTTAGAAGGACAAGCTTACCTCCTCCATGGAATGAAATCAGCTACCAAATAATGAAATATATCACTTGTGAAGGAAGGTTCAACATAATTTATGGTTATCACTTCAGGTTACTACATGAATTGAGGTATGGGATGGACCTGCCTCCAGTTAAAAAGCTGAGTCTGCCACATTTCCTCCTCCAGTCTTTAATAAAAAGTAGTACCAAGCTAAATGCAGGAGTCCTAGACCAACTGGCCAACCATGGGCTCATCAAACTATTGGTAGAAGATGCCTTGCATACATATGCCATTCCCATAGCTTGGGGCATTTTTAGAAATATGTCTAGAGATGATGACATCAAAACTTTGACTGAGGATATTAGCCCATCTGGCAGTAAGGAGGAGGAAGAGGAAGAGGATTTTGAGGAAGAAGTTCATGAGGAGACACCACATATTCAGACAGAGGAAGAGTAGGAAACAGAGGAGGAACAAGAAGCAGAAGAGAAACTTGAAAAACCCACAACAAAAAATAAGACCACCCCAAAGATAGAGGAAAGGAAAAGAACAAAAAGTGAGAAGAAAAAGACTAAGAAAGTCCAAAAGAGGACTGCCACAAGCAAGGTAGGAACTTGGAAAGAAAAAGAGTAGCCATTGCCTGAAATAACAAAAACACAAGCATAAACAACAGGCACAGAAAAGACAACAGAAGATGAAGGGGAGCAACAGAAGGAAGAAACATCCCCTGAAACCTTGGAAAAAGAAGCAACAACCGTGCTAGCTGCATTGAGCACGCCAGCAAAACAAAAAAGAAAAAGGAAAAGAGAAGCAGCCATGTATTTCAAGGCTAGAAGGAGCATCAAGATAAAGGTGGGCAAGCCCCAGCCACCATCAAAAGAACCTATAATAATTGAGGATGCCCCTACTGAGAAAAATGAGGAATCCCCCTCCAAAATATCTATCACTTATGAGAGAGGAAGTCCTAAAACTTCCACCTGGAAGGAAAGAATCAGACTGATGGACACCAACATAGTTCTACAAGAAGCTAAGACCTCTCTATAGGAAACACTATCCAAGCTAAAGGAGACTGAAAAATTGGAAGAGAAGGCAGCGAAACAGTCACAAGAAGAAGACAAGACTGAGGAGATACTTGAACCAAGACCTCAACCTAATTTGGGCTCATATTACAACTTGCTAGATGGTGGGAAGATCATCCCATAGAAATTCGCTATACCCCTTTTCTTTGAATTAGAACAAGAAAGAATTAGAACACACACTTGGATGAAAATTGCTAAATCCAAAGGAGTTGCAGATATAGGCCACATGGAAGAACAACTAAAAAAATTAAGAAGGGAGTTGGCATTGGTGAGACACACTAAAAGCATTAAAAGAGCCCAACTACAGGAGGAAAATACACTGCTAAAAAAGCGGTTACGACAACAGGAAACTCAAAGGGTAGACACAACACAGATTTCTGAAGAGCAGAAACTATAGGAAGGTCCCCTAGCAGGACAGGAAACAATAGAGGAACAACAGCCAAGGGAAGAGACACAACCTGATGTTGAAATGATGATAAAGCAGTAGCAAGAGAGGGAGTCTTAGGCAGTAGCTAAAATACTGATGATCAAATAGCAGTTGCGGGAGAGAGAAGCCCAGATGGCCTGCATGGCCAGCTGGGCAATGGAAGCCTTGCAATGTAGACAACCGGTCAGATCTTATGCATTGTATCTTAAAGACCAATGGCTCCAGTTCCAAATTAAAACATTGGCCCAGAGGGGCACAATCCCTTTCCAAAATTATGGTCAGTTTATGCCTCTGTGTGCTACTAGTTCAGCTGAGGACAAGGCCAAATTAGCAGAGTTTTACTTACATAATATGGCATTCCTTGATATGAACTTTTGGGACCCTAATGCTGCATTAGGAGATGTACAGCTCATGGCTATGGCTTCCTAGATGAGCCATGAGGAAAAAAGAGCAGTGGAAGTTCAATAGATCATGGCCAAAGAACTGAATGATCCCCTACTAATCAGGGCAGAACTGGAAGACCCCTCAGCTCTCATATATGCTCATCAACACCTTGCCAACAACCCTCAAGTTCTCCTGGATTATGTCAAATGGAAAGTGCAAGCTATCGCCCATTTTGAAGATATGGAAAGATTATTTGGTGATGACTACGTTCATGCTTGTATGAGGAGATGGAATACACTATCCTATAGCTTAAAGATCAGGGACTATCACTCCCCAACTAGAATGAATGAGGCTTTGGAAAGAGTGCTCCTATACAAACAATCAATGCAAAACCTGAAAGCCATCTGGATTGGCCTCAAGTTCAGTCCTCCACTACTCTTAGGACTACTGGAAGGGGTTAAGGAAGAAGAAGAGCAAAAGCAGTGTGAGGAAGTGGACAGAAATGCAGGTTTTCATGACAGGGAAGAAGACATCACCTCAGAAGCATGGGATGTCAGGGAAGCTGTTAAGGTCATCAATGATGAAGAACTGGATTAGTTGCTCAGAGGATGAGCAACTGATTCAGCAGGGGGGTGATGATGAGCCCCAAAAATGGGTAACTATATGGGCTCATTTTTCCTATTGTTTCCATTTATTCCACCATTCTCCATAGTTTTGTGCATGTTTTTGAGTATATTTATGTTAATTGAGTGAATGGGGATAGTCACTTTACCACAAAGTCTAATGAGTGTTTATTGCATATTTTTGGACATTTTTGGACCAAGACCAGGCATTTATGAGCAGATTGACAGCCAAAACTCGAAGAAACCAAGCCGAGGACTTATAGGAAGGGTGTCTCTTACATTGATGACCCCTTCCTTGAGTTCTCCACCAGCAGCTCGGAGTTCAAAGGCCACCACATCGATAATAACAAGGGCAGCCGAGCAGGTCTAGTGAAGTTGTTGTTATTTGCAAGTTTTGGCAGCTGAGTTCCTAAAGTTTAGGAGGACTGTTGGGAGTCCTCAACTTGTATAAATAAGAAGGCCTTATGCCTCAGTAGGTTAGCTATTGAACAGTTTATTTTCGCACTTTAGTGAAGTTCTGCATTCAACTCATTTTCAAGCTCTTTCAATAGACAGTTTTGTGATGTGACTATTATTTTTTGATCAATGAAGATGAATTCAGCCTTGAACCAGCACTGATCTTTCTAAGGGTGCTATAGCTCTTGGGGTTGGGCCCAACCCAAGTGCCCAATACCTCCTTCTTGTATTTATATGTTTTTTTCTTGCATTCATGAAATTATTTTTGTTGTTCAGGTTAAATATTGCTTTGTTACTTAGGTTGTTTTTGATGATTATAATAGTTGTTCTTGCTTCAGGTTGATTAGTTTGTTTGCTGCAATAATATAAAAAGATCCACAAAAGGGCTACCAAGCAGACCTTGATCTCCTTTCCCCCTCCTTGGACCATGAATTTAGACCAAGGCACTCTTGCTGCCACCAAAACATTGTTTTTGCTTTCCAATGCAATTGCTGGTGTGTGATTTCGAGTTGGAGAAGTTGATATCAGTTGTATTTACATGCTTAGATTTTTCCTTGTTCAGTTTTCATATCTTTCTTGCATCATTTCCTGTCCATAAAATTCTGTTCAACACTTTTTTGGTTTTTAGGGCAGAGTTAGGTTAAAATAGGTAAAACTCTGTTTTTGTAATTCTCCAGCTTATCATCCTTTCATCATCCAACCTGCTCCAATCCATTTCTCAAGGTTTTCTCCACTCATTTGCCACACTTTCCTAAACTGCCCTAATTTCTGCGTTTTTGTGCAAAATCACTTTCTTATCCTTTGAACCAATCCAACCATCTCGTTCATGTTTGATCTTCATTGACAGAGTACTAGACCCTCTAACACCCTCATACAACCTTCATTTCCATTTTCCCACCAATTTTCCACCTCCAAACCTTCAAAAATCATTTTCGGCCTCTTCCTGTAGAACTTCCTCTAAATCCCCTGCAAACTTCCTGTAGAAGTTCATGCGAGGGATTTTTCGAAGTCTGATCGCAATGGAAATCTCCAAAAGGGTTCTAGGGACTCCTTAGGTCCTCTCCACACCTTCCTTATCATCTGCAACAACCAAATCCATCTCCCTTCACCATCAAACCTCTGCATAGTCACAAATAGTTAAAACACAAACATAATAATTGTGCATAAAATTGCTCAAAAGTACAAAAAGAGGGTTCTTCCACATTTTCCTTCAAAAGTAGCTTGAGTACATTTATTTTACCTTCATAGTAGTCCATGGCATCCATTTCAGTAGTTTCAACTCTTTTTCTGGCAAAAGTAGGGTTAGTGGGTAAAACTAGGGTTTGCTAGGGTTTGCATTTCCTTTTAGTTTTCATCTTCTTTCTGCAAGTAGAATAGCCTCCTTTGAGTTAGATTTCTTCCATCACAACTAAAAGCTTCTTCTAAGAACTCATAGAAGTTGACTTAAGCTCCTAGCAAACTTGTGCCAGCTGATCAAGTGACAACCTGCAGTAAAAGCTAGTACTTGTGCATACATCACCGTCACTTCCAAGTTTGTTATGAACTACTGGGTTTATAAAAGTAAAGAAGGGAGTCCTAGGAGCTGCAACATTATTGTTGCAATATTGGAGCTCACCATATTTATCATGCCATTTAGCCCTCTATTGTTGGACTATACCAGTCCTTTGAACTGCCTCTTGCCTGATTTCATCAAGTTCATTTAATTACTCCAGTCTATGCTTTTAAGCCTCTGATAATTCCATCCCCAATTGGACTGCCATCTTGAAAGTTCTGATTTTGAACTCTATAGGGAATAGGACTTGTTTCCCATAAACAAATTCATAGGGTGTATGTCCCATTGTTTTCCTCCATGTAGTTCTATAGGCCCATAAGGCTTCAAGAAGCCTTTCTGCCCAATCTCTTCTATGTAGATGCACAGTCTTGGTGAGGATTCCTTCAATCACTTTATTTGTAGACTCCACTAGACCATTTTCTTGTGGATGATAGGGAGTAGATTTCCTATGCTTGATTTTGTACTCCTCCACAAGCCTTTCCACAACATTGGATGTGAATTGAGACCCCTGATTTGTCTCAATTTCTCTTGGGACACCAAAATGAGTGAAGATATCCTCAAAAAGAAAATTAACTATAGATTTTTTATTAGCAAAAGGTAACGCTTTGGCTTCTACCCATTTGGTGACATAATCAATGCATACCAATATGTACTTTTTTTGCTTATATGGAGGATTAATTGGTCCAATAAAGTCTAAAGACCATTTTTCAAAGGGTTCAATAAGTACCTGAGTTTGTAATGACATTTGTTATAGATATAACCTGCAAATGTATGAAATGATACCAATATACCCAATAACTGTAGATAACAGTAGAAATAACAATATCTGAATATAGATAAATGCTTCTTTATTAATATCAAACCCTTAATGTAGGCAACACCATACATTCACTCCTTAAGGAAGGAGAACACTCCACAAGCCATATGCCTGTTCATACAATAATTCCTTGACATCCCTCAATGCGGAGTCTCTAGCCTCTATATAGGCCTCATACATACAATACCATGGGTCATTACCATGGTTCCCTCAATACCATCTATCTAATACCATGGGCTTATTACATTATTGCTAACTATTTGTGGTCCCTTACATGATACAAGTTAACCATCTTATTTATTACTATTGCCCATCCCATTATTATTCCATTGGGTACCTCCCTTTGTACCCCATATTATCCCCCCTAGGTATACTACAACATTTCATTTGAGGGAGCAGGTTTCCCTACCCTTTGGCAGCTGTCACACCTTCTGACATATTCTTTAGCATCCTTGAAGATGGATGGCCAATAATATCCTAAAGAAAGGATTTTATAGGTTGTCCTTTTGTCAGCAAAGTATCCTCCACACGGCTCATCATGACATGCTTTGAGAATCTTAGGCATTTCATCTTCTCTGACACACCTTCTAATCATAATATTTGGCCCCGTTTTATACAATTCGTTAGTGATCCATGAATATCTTGCACTTTCTTGAATAATTTTTCTTTTCTCTCTAGGAAACAAATGTGAAGGTAACTTTCCTGTGACCAATTAATTAGCAACATCTGCAAACCAAGGAGTTTGAGTATTTACTGCAAAAAGATATTCATCAAGAAACTTATCTTCAACTGGAGAATCTTCTTTGATATTATAAATCCTTGACAAGAAATCAACAACTGTGTTTTGTTTTCCAGGTCTATCTAGCACAATAATGTTGAATTCTTGCAAAAGTAAAAGCCATCTTGTAACTCTGCCATCTGATGCATTTGATACTTTCAAGAAATGGAAAGCTTTGGTTGAGATTGAAACAGGAAAGAAATTGAAGTGTCTCAGATCAGGCAATGGATCTGAATATTGCAACAAAGAGTTTGATAGGTATTGTTCAGAGCATGGAATTCGTAGAGAGAAGACAGTTCCAAGAACACCATAAGAAAATGGTGCGTCAGAAAGGATGGATAGAACAATCATGGAGCGTGCAAGGTGCATGAGATTGCATGCAGGATTGTCTTTACAAGTTTGGGCAGATGTTGTAGATACTACTATTTATCTAATAAACAGAGGGCCTTCAAGTTACTTGGATGGTGGTATTCCAGAGGAAGCATGGATAGGTAAAAAGGTAAACTACTCCTTTTTAAAGCCTTTTGGTTGTGAGGCCTTTGTCCATATTAATAAAGAAAATAGAACAAAGCTTGATGCAAAATCAAAGAAATGTACCTTTATTGGATATGGTGTTAATGATTTTGGTTATCGCTTATATGATTATGAAAATCACAAAATCATTGGGAGCATAGATGTAATATTCAATGAAAATTTCTTTTTTAAGAATCAGTTGCAGGAAAAGAAAGAGAAAAAAGAAAACAAGGAATACACAGTTCTTGATGGGATCACTGAAAAAGTAAAGGTGCCTGAAAATAATAATAATTAACAACCACAACAACAACAACCACCATAACAACAATAGTCACCCCAAACACCTGAAAGTGGTGTTAGAAGATCTACTAAGATAAGTATAATCCCTAAACGATACTCTCCTTCATTATATTATTTATTGTTGATTAATTTTGGTGAACCCAAATGTTTTGAAGAAGCAATGAAGGTTGAAATCCGGAAGAAGTGGGAGCTAGCCATGGAAGAAGAGATGGACTCCTTAATGCATAACCAGACTTGGGACTTAGTCAGTTTGCTTGCAGGTAAAATTACATTGCAGAATAAATGGGTTTACAGGCTTAAGGAAGAAGATGGAGGAAAACAGAGGTACAAAGCTAGACTTGTGGTGAAGGGGTTTGCACAGAAGAAAGGTATTGATTTTGCTGAAATATTTTATCATGTTGTTAAAATGACTTCAATCAGAACTATTTTAAGTCTAGTAGCATCTTGAGCAATTAGATGTAAAGACAAACTTTCTCCATGGGATTTGGAGGAAGAGATATATATGCAGCAACCACAAGGATATGAGGTAAAATGGAAGGAGAAACTAGTGTGCAGGTTGAAGAAGAGCTTGTATGGATTAAAACATGCTCTAAGGTAGTGGTATCTAAAATTTGACAAGTTTATGTCTGAACAAGGTTATACTAGATGTCATTCTGATCATTGTGTTTATCTAAAAAAACAAAATGATGCCAACTATATTATATTGTTTTTGTATGTAGATGACATGCTTGTTGTAGGGTCTAACATGTAGGAAATAAATGTGCTCAAAAGAAAATTGGAAAATTCATTTGCAATGAAGGATTTGGGAGCTGCAAAAAAAATCCTTGGTATGAGAATAAATAGAGATAGGAAAAATCACAAATTAACATTGTCTCAGAATGCGTACATACAAAAGGTGTTGAAAAGATTTAATATGCACAATGCAAAACCAGTTAGTACGCCTTTTGCTAGCCATTTCAAACTTAGTAAGGAGATGTGCCCAAAGACCCAAGAAGACATGGATTATATATCTAAAGTTCCATATGCATCATCAGTTGGAAGCTTAAGTATGCAATGGTCTACACAAGTCCTGATATTGCACATGCAGTGGGAGTTGTAAGTAGGTACATGAAAAATCTACGAAAAGAATATTGGATGGCAGTGAAATGGATTCTCAGTTATTTGAGAGGTACCACAAATCAAGCATTATGCTTTGGTGATTCAAACATTTCTCTACAGGGATATGTTGATGCAGATATGGTAGGTGACAGAGATACTAGGAGGAGCACTATAGGATCTGTATTTACTGTCAGTGGAATAACTGTCAGTTGGGTTTCAAAAATCCAAAGTGTTGTTGCACTTTCAACAACAGAAGCAGAGTATGTTGCTGCTACGGAGGCTAGTAAAGAAATGATTCTGTTACAAAGGTTTACGGATGAATTGGGTAAGAAGCATGATATGGGCACATTATATAGTGATAGCCAAAGTGCCATTCATCTTGCAAAGAAATCAACATTTCATTCTAGGACTAAACACAGACAGCTCAAGTACCATTTCATACGATCAGTGTTGGAAGATGGAGAGTTGAAGCAGGAAAAGATACACACTAGCCAGAATCCTACAAATATGCTAACAAAAGTTGTGACCAGGGAGAAACTGAGAATATTCTTAGTTTCAATTGGTCTTCAAGGATGATGATGAAGATGAGAAACAACGAGGTCCGAAGAGGAGTCATTGAAATGAAGTAGCGGTGGAGTTGCTACAATCATTCTCCAAGTGGGAGATTGTTAGGTGTGGAGCATGATTATCATCCTAATTTAAAGGTATTTATTTCGGCCAGATGTATACCCCAGGAAGATTGTACACCCCTCCATGTGAGGGGGTGTGGGGGGGACTTGGCCCCCTCGCGGGGGTTCGGGGGAGGAGGGGGGGTCCAGGGGCTAGTGGTCCCTTAGCGGGGGTTTCGGGAGCAACGCCCTCGAAGCTAAAAAAAAATGTAAATTTGCCTTGTAAAAGTATAGTAATTTCTAGTCAATTTGGGCCGTTCATTAGGCAGATGATCTGACAGTAGAATTTATGTTTAGTTTAGGGTTTTTTTCCCTAGAAGGAAACCCCTCTTTTTGTATGAGGTTATTGTATTGAGACTATGGAATATATGTGTATTCTCAGAGCGAGAAACAGAGAGGTGAGACTATGAGAGAAAACAGAGGATATTACAGCTTATCTGCTATAGGTTTTGTGTCTTCATTTTGCTGGATAATAGAAAGGAAGGACTGGCTGTTTGGGGTGGATGTAGCCCAAACTGGGTGAACCACGTATATTTTTGTCTCTCTAGTTTTATGTGTTTGTTTTTTCCGCAGATTATATGTCTTGCATTTCTCTATCATATATAGTATTTTTCTAACAATTACTAGTCCTGGAACCTTGTTTGGACAAATGCTCTGGAGCCCTACAACAACTGTGGGTTGAGTTAATAGTCCTGGAGTTGGGCTGGAACAAACACTTTGAAGCCTTGGACAACTTGGGTAGAGACTGATCTAGTTGGTGTTAGTTATGTTTGGCCGTGAGGTGGAACCACTGGTTGAGGTTTGAGGTGGTTTGGCCTCTGGAAGTCCTGGTTTGGTTTTGGTTATTTAGTTTATGAGATCCCACATTCACACTTGGAATATGGCATGGGGGTGATTGGTTGAAAGAGAGATTTCATTCAGCCCAATCTATGGTCAAGTGGTATCTGGAAGTCCTTGACTTGGTTGGCAATTTCATATGTTAATAAGAGTTATTCTTTTATTGTGATTCATGTATATATGTATTGATTATGATGTTGATATTATGGCTAGGTTTCCATGGTTTATATGTTCGTTATTTGTTGGTATATGCTGGTTATCTGATCTATAGTGGCTATGGCTCTTGATGTGTTTTGGTTTGTTGATGAATGGTTAATGAATGCATGAGCTAATAGATGTTATTGCAACTATTATGAGAGGGAATTATACCTTCTTGATGATTTTTAGATAAGTATCAGACCCTTATGTTTAAATATGCATTCATGACCTGTAGATTACATGTTCGCCATATGTTTGACAAAATGTTTGTCATGGTTAGGATTGGTTAGGTCAAGTCCTTGATCAAGTTTTGTGTTAGAGGATTTGTCTTTTTTTCATTCATTATTTTGGAAAGTCTCATTAAGTTCTGGGCAATGATTTGGAGATAAGCCCTAAAAAGGTGGCACAAATATCGTGGTGGCATGTTCAAAATTAGGAAATTGGGACTGCAATCACTATCTTGCAAGCTTATGCATACAACTGGAGGTCTATAGTTGCATGGATGCAGTCTTGTGCATGCGAATGGAAGTCTAGGTAAGTGAAAGAGTAGTCTAGCTCAGGGTCTGGGCATCTGGGGTGGTTGTTTAGCTCTCAGGGGTCCTGTAGCTCCTAAGGAAGGTCAATAAGTTTCTAGTTGTCGACTCCACTTTCTTAATTGTATCTAGGAGTTCGAGTCATATCATAGTAACTCTTCATCACATATTTACCCCAGTAGACTTGGGTAAATGTGGGAGGAGGTGGTTACAAAATGGTATCAGAGATTCCAGGTTCAAACACTTGGATTGGATGGGAGAAATGTGTCTGTCATGCATGCATGTTAGTCGTTTATGTGTTTTTATACATGTGTTATGATGGTCCTTGTTGTGGTATTGTGTCATCATGATGTTGTTGGTATGTTATGATGCTGATATGTTTGCTGAGATAGAGCAGGAGATGCAGATTATCAAGTGAGTTTGTAGCATTGGACCTTAGGGTAAGAGCATATCATCATATAGGTTTGTACGTTTTTCATATAGGTATGTTGGTTAATGGTTGTTATATGCATTATCGTTTTGTATATGCTTGTAATTCTATTGTTGTGATGGTTGCATGCTTGATAGATGCTAGTTAATTAGTGTGATCATATGTACATGCGTTAGATAGTCATGCATGGTAGTAACTTGTTGTTGTATGCATTGCAATCACACACATGATGATTATGGTCATTGCAGTTAAGATCTTAATGTTATATGCACTGTGCTAATTTGGATTAGTTTGTACAAATGATTATGGTTATGATATTAAGGTATGAGTCGATATACTTGTGATATTGTGTCATACTAATCAAGACTAACTTGTGCAGATGTGATAGCCTCCCCTGAGATACATTGAGGTATGAGTTTAATTATGTTGTCTATTGGTTTATCTAATATTGTATGCTTACATGTTGCTTGAATATTTGATTAATTTCATGATACGAGTATGTGTTTATAAGATTGCATGAAGGGATGATCTTATTTTAAGATGATTGTACTAACATAATATGTGTTGAGACAGTTGATATGAACTTGAGTACAAGTGGGTGCTAGTAGTATTATGATTAATGACTATGAGTTGGTTAAGATTATGACATGGTTGTTAGTCTTGGTAAAGGATGATTTCAAATTAATGAACATGATGTCTTGATTTTTGGAGCGTGTGACTAACATGTGTGAGTAGTTGCAAGGAAACATGCTTGCTATTAGAATGACAAGGTAAAAATTGATTTTTTTTATATAATTAACAATTGGGTGATGTGACAACGTATATTAAGACTAAGTTGAAGCAAGGAAAATGGTAAAAGAAAGGAATTGGGTAAGAATTCCTTTGGCTATGTTTGGAAACCACAATTCCAAATGAATAAGTGCTTTGCATACGTGAATTCTTCTTAACTTTGATTTTGTCTGAAATTATGTGGATATGTGCTATATTTATGAACATGTATAATAGTTGGGTTTTAGTTATGGCTAGATTTGTTAAGGATTTGGAGTGCCTTGAGAGGTTATATATGTATGTGTTCAGTTACAAGGGAACCTGCCTGGTACAACAAGGTAAGGTAACTAGTATGTTGTTATATTTATTTATGCACTGATAGTTGTGTGTTTATGGCAGTATGATGCATGGGTTTGCATGGAAAAGAGACTTCCATGAAATATTAAAGAAGTCTCAGGTTGAGCTTTCCTTTGGAAGCATTGGGAACCCATGGGGGTTGAGTCATGGCGTTTTTTGCTAGTTTTGCACCATCGGTATTTTGCGATTTGTTTGCACTTGATTTGCAATTTTGTATATGTTTGGTGCATGGCCATGCCACTTTGTTTGTGGTGTCATATTTTTATTGGTTTTCATGGTTTTCTTCTTGTTTGTTTCTTATTATTGCCTTTTATGTTTTGAGGGTCTTGGGAATTGGTTTGGGAAAGAGGAAAGTTAATGGAGCTCGGGAAGAGCTTAAAGAAACCCAATAGGTAATATAAGACTCAGATGAAGCCTGATGCATGTATAAGGGCAGTTGAAGGAAAGAAAATGATAACCAATTGGATTGGTTGGGTTTATTGGGGTAAATGGACAATGCTAGGACAATCATGAGAAAGGTAACAGGAAAGGTCAAGTGAATAGATGTGTCGTGTCATATGCCTTTGCTATGTTGGGGATTGTTGTTCTCAATGTTGTGCATGTAGTGCACAGATAAAGAGAGTTCTCTTAACCTTGACCTTATGATATTTGGTAATTATGTTGTGATTATGATTATGATGATGTATATATGTATGTACTTATGTTGTTTTCTGACAGGGTCATTAAGGATCATGATTGCTTTATGCTAATGATTATATATATGTATGTATGTATTCCATTATCTGGTAGGGTCCTCAGGGATCATTCTTGTGGAGGAATCATTACATATGTAGGTGAATGGTATGAAGAGGTTCCTAGTCTTATGAGGAATCGAGTGGGAAGAGTAGCCCTAACAAATATGTGAGGTTAGTATCATGTGGATATGAAATGATATTATGTGTTTATAATATGCCTATGTTATTCTATGATAGGTAACATTGAGGGATACATCCACATAATGAAAGTGGTATGATTTGCGACATGTTGGGGCAAGCATGGATAGTGGAAAGACACTGGAGGCAAGGTTGCTTGGTAGAGTCAGTGTGGTTTGTGGATGTGCAGTAGTACAATTGTATATATTTTGTACATGTTGTACCTATGATGTTGCATACATGTGGTAATATGTACATGTCATACATATGTTGTGGCGTACATGTTGTATATGCAATGATGCGTACTGATGGTGTTGTGTACATGTTGTATATGTAGTGTTGTGCATATGGTGTTGCGTACATGTTGTGTATGCAATGTTGTGCATATATGGTGTTGTGTACATGTTGTATATGCAGTGTCATGTACAGATGGTGTTGTGTACATGAATATGTTGTGATGTGTACATGTGGTGTGGTGTACACATTGTACATATGGTGTTGTGTACATGTTGTACATGCAGTGTTGTGTACATGTGGTGCTATGTACATGTTGTACATGTGGTGCTGTGTACATATTGTACATGTGGTGTTGTGTGCACATTGTGTACATGTGGTGTTGTGTACATGTTGCATAGATGGTGTTGTGTACCCGTTGTGTAGGTGGTGCTATGTACATGTGGTGTTGTGTACACGTTGTGCAAGTGGTGTCGTGTACATGTGGTGTTGTGTATATGGTTTGCAGGTGGTGTTGTGTGCATGTGGTACTGTTGCACATGTGGTATTGTTTACATGGTGTACATGTGGTAACGTTTTATGTGTTCTATGTAGTTGTTGTATCGTGACATGTGATTTGTTGTATTGTATGGTGTATATGTATATTGTTGTGTTGTACACCGGATGTACGTGTATGTGTTGTTTTGTACACCAGATGAAGGTGTATGTGTTGTCTTGTACATCAAATGTAGGTATATGTGTTGTGTTTTACACCGGATGTAGGTGTATGTGTTGTGTTGTACACCGAGTGTAGGTGTATGTGTTGTATTGTACACTAGGTTTATGCGCATGTGTTGTGTTGTACACTGGGTGTGGGTGTATCTATGGTCTGGTACATCATGTGTGGGTGTATGTGTTGTGATGTACATTGTGTGTGTACGTGATTGAAGAGAAGTCACTGGGTGCTTTCTGGGGTTGGAAACCAATTTGATGTGTGTACAGAATGGACAAGGACAAAGGAAAAATCAAAGAGTCACTTGACAGATAAGTATCAATATTCTGTTTTATTTTTATTATGCATGTGATATATGATTATGATTTATGATGGTTACATGTGATATATGATTATGATTATGATGGTTGCATTTTGAGCTAACTAGATGTGATATGTTTATACATGATGATTTGAGCAAAGAGCTAGTTTGAATTGTTGTGACAGGAAGTAAACAGAATTGTAGGTGTAACTTATTGACGAGCTACCAATGAGGTATGATTTGAGTTTATTTCAATTCATTTTGAATCTAATGGAAATTATGTGCTTGGTACAGGAAATAATGAAAATACCCAGTTTGGGTGGTTGGAATTGGTTGCCAAAGAATGTTAGCAACAATAGTAAAAGGAATTGGAAGAGGAAACAATATGCTAGTAAAGTACTTCAGGAGCAGGGCCATTGTGGGACACTTGTACCCAATAGTGTCCATTGATTACCATGAGCATGCTTCTAGGATTTGTCCTAGGTCAAGGAGTCAAAAGCGTCATTGTCATAAGTTGAAGATCCTACCGAGAACATTGTAACTTTTAAAGATTTTTTTTTGTGATTAAAAGTGTCAAAATACCCTTCAAGATTAAGTCAGCCTGGAAGCTGGGAAGTCAATCTACTATAAGGAGCCATGTCCACATTATGAAGCCTATATAAAGGAGGAAAATTGACCTCCTTGGAAGACATTCATCATTCCGTCATTCCAACAAAGGAGGAAGAGGAAAAAGGTATCGAAGAAGAAAGAGGATGAAGAAGGCTTGTTTCTAGGCTATTTCTCTCTCACACATGCAAAGGAAGGCTATGGATTTTTCTACTATTCTAGCGTTTTTCTTCTGTAGGTTTGATCTTGAAGAAGGAAGAAAAATAAGGTTAGAGAAGGTCACACTAGGCCATTCTCAAGCACTAGAAGAAGGAGAAAGCCAAACGAAGGTATGAAGAAGTCTCGGGAGATTTGAATAAGCTCACATGTGTGGAAACAAATGCTACTAGGAGGGTGAAAAATTTCATACCTATAGTAGAGGTCGAAATTCTGAAGTTGGGGGTCGAAGTTGTGTTGCTGGAAGAGATTTGACTAGATTTGACTTGGACAAAGGAAGAACATCATCCAAAAGGGTTGGAATTGGTCTTGGACGACATTGGTCTTGTGTTAGAGGACTTGGAGTTCATTAATTTAAGAACCTATAACAAGAGAAGAGATGTGCGGGTTTTCCTCTCAAGTTGAGAGGTTTTGGCCTTGGCTTGCAGCCTACATTTTGTGTTCTTGTTCTTATTGTTTTGGTAGTTGTTGATGATATACACAAATAATAATAAGAAAAGAAGATAACAAGTAAGAAAAAGTGAAATAGATCACAAGCAATTATCAAGAAAAGAGAAATCACTCTAATCATTTCCCTATAGATTTCTCAACAATACTCTGGAGGATCAAGCCACCAAACACTATAGGGAGCCAAAATTTTATACGTCTGGTGGCCTAATAAAACATGGTGAATCAACACCCTTTTGGGGATGGCCATTATATGATAGGGAGAATGATCTATGGCTGCAATTTTAGATCGATACGCAGAGTATGGTGGAGGCAATCTATTCAACAAGTCAATTTTCTAGGAGTTTGTGCTAGGATCATTACATGAGTTTAGCTTGCAAGTC